>UELU01077805.1:4136-36789 GCA_900490025.1 Megastigmus dorsalis | reverse complement strand
CTCTCTCTCTCTCTCTCTCTCTACATAGACACGTGCGGCGGCGCTTACGGATGAATAGACTAGTTCATCATAGCCCCAAGGCCGTCCTTGGCAATATCGCGCTATTACAAATATGAACCTATAAAGTATATTCAGCATATAATGGAGTAACACTTGGCAGCGACTTTGTGCTCGAAAATATACACATTCTTTCCTTTATCTCTCGAGTCGCGTGTGCACATATTATGGAAATAACTCGCCTGTGTGACTTACGCTTTGTTTCATATTATAGCATTTGTAGCGCATTATACGTATAAAGTTGAATATCACTTCTGATATGAAAGGAGGAATGGAAGTTTACTACGTTAGATTTTCATGGCAATGGTAGTTTATCAGTATAGAATTAGTGGTTTCATTGGAAATAATTAATGGCCTGCAAATGGACCTATTATAAGCTTTTTAGATCAATGAAACCAACGTTGTGGTCGATTGAATGTTTAAACAGTGATCAAAACCACATTTGGCCTTTGATCTGAGAGATAAATAATTATAGGTATACCTTTTTACGTAAATTATTTATGTATTTTTAAAATTTTTGATAATAATATTCATCAATAAAATAGAAAAGATATATAATTTTTTTTAGATTTTAACTACTCAAGTACTAGAACAGTGTGAATAACAAAAAAGAGGAAAGCATCAATAAAAAGTAACATATTAAATCGGTAAGTTGGCGGTAAACTGCAAAGTGAACCGGAAGTTGAATAACTGCTGATTCGCCGAAAACAAAAGGCCAAAAAACTTTTTCAAGAATCACTTAGCCCCTGGGCAAAAAGTCGCACGGGGGGAGGGCGGGTCAATTTTGCCCGCTTTGCAAACTTCCGGTTTGGAAAAGAGAACTCAGACGTTCGGCAAGTGACTTCTCGCATTTCGCGACCTAAAACAAGCCGTTGAGGATAAAGGGAAGTTTGAGCACAAAATGAGATTGGAGATTTTGATATCCGCGAAAAATTGGTATCTACCAATGCATGTGATATGACACTACTAATATTATAATTTTTATGAATTCAGTGTCTAAATGTAAACTTTGAAATTGTATTGATACAAAATTGCTCGTTATAGTTAAATTGGGAAAAAAGGTGAAAATGTAGATTGGAAGTGCTAATTGTCTGATTCATACTATATTGAAATAGAATCGAAAAAAATATTATTTTCATGTATATATTTATTATTTACTTTATAACCTTTATGTTACATCGGATAATAGTAATATATCCTCAGAAATAATAAAAATCGTTTATTAATCGAAATAACTGACAATAGAGCCATTTACGAATATGTTAAAGTTTAATACACATATTTATCGTTCTGCGAAAGTAATACACTTCAACTATTATAATATATTGTGAAATTTAACGATTTTCATACTAATAAATTTTTATTTAAAGGCCAAAAGCATTTGCCTGTAAAAATTGAAATTTAATGCATACTCATTAAAGTATTATGAAAAAATAAGCTTGCCACAAAACAGTTAATTAAAAATTAATGGACGATTTTAATTTCTTTGACAGTAATAAAATCCTATAGTTTCGGTTCATTTTTCAAATAATAATAACAATTACTGCATAAATGTCAATCCATTGAATAGCATTATTTCTCCCTTAGTCTTTAATATTTTATTACAAAAATAAACCACATTTGCTTTTAATTTATCGGCGAAAACGTATTTGCAGGAGTTGATAATAAAAAATTCCATCAATTTTTCACATATTTGCTCATAATTCATTAGTCTGGAAAATTGAAAGCTTTAGTAGCAGTTACACTTATATCATACTACACGTTTGCCAAATAAAAATTCATTAATTTATTCATCACACATTTACTCAAAAATAAAATCACCAGTTCAAATGAAGATATCGACATACATCGAAATGGTTAGGTATATATACAGTTCACATCTGGTTACGTGAGGTTGAAATCCCATTCAAGAACAGTAATCCCCTCAGGTGCAGTTAAAGAAAAATCCCGTGAACTTTTCTATCCTATTCCTCCATTCTCTTCTAAAAATCTGAAACTTTTAATCCACTCTGAAACTGCTGCCCTTTTGCTTAATTTCCAGAGTCAGTTACCTCATAATTTAATTTGTACTCCTAATTAAATCCTCACGACTTTACTTCCATAATAATCGCAGCCAATAAACGGCACATATTAAACGAACTCCTTCCTCTTTAAAAATAAAATCCGTCTTTATAAGCAGAACTGCGTCGAGTGCCAAGTCAAAGCCAAGGCTTCCCGAACTCCCCGCTACATTAATCCATTACCGAAACACGGATATATTCGATACGAAAGAAACTTATGACTGCGGCACCGGAAACACACTATACAACGCGACTATACGGTATCGCGCTCAAAATTCCCAACTCTCACGTGTGTATATATATGTATTTGGAAAGGAGCCGTGAAAAGAGAGAGAGAGGAAGCGCATCAGTCCCTCGAGAGGATACGCACACGAGAGCGAGAGGCTGTAACGAAGAGCGTTTGACAGGTTGAGCGTTTGATGGCGGAAAGTATCACAGCTCGGCAGTGTTCCTTCCTGTGGTTCTCTATGTGTATGTCTGAGAGAGCGCGGCGCGCGTGTCTATGAAGCCGTGGAGTCACGGGAGAGAAGCTCTCTTGAGTGCTGATCGATGGCCACAGATGCTTTGGCTCCTCTATCTCTCTCTCTCTCTCTCTCTCTCTCTCTCTCTCTCTCTCTCTTGCTCTGTTTCTCTTTTCCTATATGCATCGGTCGCTTCCTCTCTCATTCGTCTGATTTCGGATTCTTTCGTCCTCCTTCTTCACGTTGCACGAGCTTTCTTTCTTTTCTCGACTGTTTTTTACCTTTTTGGTAAATTTTGTGGCTGTTCAATGCTTTTTTGTTTAACCTACAGGTATGACATCTTTTGACATTGAAATATTTTTTATGAAAAACCAAACTGCTTATGAGAAAAGTTAGCTATCAGATAAAGTAATTTTGAAAATAGAAAAGTTTGTACACAAACTATTACTCAGATACTGTAGCATTATCACTTGGAAATCTTAAAAATTTTAAAATATACCTATGTATGAAAATAAATATTTTAGATAACTAGATTATATGGAAATAATTGATAAAGGGCTAGATTGATCTTTATGGAATCAATTTTTTGCGGTAATTTATTTATTTATTCGAAACGTTGCGAATAAATAAATAAATTACCGAAAAAAATTGGTTCCATGAAGATCAATCTAGCCCTTTATCAATTATTTGGAAATTGAGTGGAACGATAAAATCATTGAATGGATAGATTATATGCAGTTCAATTTTATACTGGTAATATTTTTACCTGATCTAGTTTTTAGTTATATTATATGTAAATAATTTATAATATTGAAATGGATATTATCGTCTCATTGAATTTTTGAATCGTTATCTTCGGCCTCTGCTTGAATTTACTTTTTTCAAAAAATAAAAACTATAGCTCTACATGAGCATATATACTCAGGCTTTAACATTTCCTTATATTATATTTTTAATTATTCTAAAAATTATTCTGCTTCAATTTACATTCCGCATAATTGCAATACATATTACAATACAGAGATATTATTAATCTTAATTACAAATACTGTGATATTATTATTGAAAATACATGACTATTTTAATAGCACTTTGAATGTTAATCAACCAATCAGTGAATGTTCCATCTCATCGGTCGTGTTGGTAATCAATCTTCAATATCAAGTACACACGTGATTTATTAGCAAATGACAATATGAATCTATGTAGCTATTTAGCTTTCTGATTGAGAAAATTCTATTAATAACATAAATGTTCAACAACGATACTAAATAATAATAAGAGATTAGACTGACTTAAAATACTAATAATTCGTATAAGAAATTATACATCAATTGAGCATTCAGAATTTATCACATTGTCGAAAAGATATTCAAAAAAATAATCAAAACATGTGTGCTATAATACGAAAATATAGCGAAGTGAATAAAATAAAGTTATTATTGTTATCAATACAAACAAAAGAAAACGAAATTTTTCCTGTTCTTGATGCCACTCAATTTTGTATGCCCGATTCCATAAAAAAAGTTGATCGTTTTTATTATTGCCTGGGGTAGTGAAAACTCCAATACTTTTTTTTAGAAAACTATTTCCAAAATCAATCAGTTTCATCCTCTGCGGAGTCTTGGAAAAGAAAGAAAATATTATTGAAGCACGTCGAAATTAAAAACTCCACAATGGTGAGAACCACTCGTGCGAGTCTTTACAATTTATAATTTTATATATAATTTTATATATATAATTCTTCTTTATAATTTACGCGATAAATTATTTTCTGAGTTGTACCTTACTATTTGAACAATTAAATTGATAATCGTATACTCAGAGCTTGAACAATAAAATAGTTATCATCACTGAAAAATAACATTTTATTTTTTCTAGTGATAAAATAATTCAAACTATAAAGCTTTTATAACAAGAATAAAACATTTTGATAACTCGATTGACCACATGGCAGAACTTTACTTTGTCATCAGGTTTAAAACATTGTACGTTAAAAATGTACATTTAAAATTTTCCACCAACTTCATAAAGCAATCGTAAGTAAATACTATATATATATCTATTACTGAACTCAAATATGACCTCGTAGCAAAACATCGATACGAAAATCCCGTTGTCAATATAATAAACTTAAATGGGAGAAGAAACGATAGAACGGAATAGAAGTCGAGCAATAGGAGAAAAATCAAGATGGAGCGAAAAAGGAAAAGAGAAAAGTTAGCTCTCACCGTCCGAGTGCTAAAAGTTACCTTTTCTTCTTCATCTAGATGTCCCCGAAGTTCATAAGGCAACGGACGTAAGTTAGCGTCTGTCTTGCCTCTTTCAATTACGAGTTGTCAATTTTTCTTTATTTGAGTGAAAAAAATTAAGAGATCACACCAGCCGGAAGGTAATTGTCTTAATTTTACTTTAATTAATAGACGTATCGATTCTCAAATCCGAGTATTTCTGAACTGTTGGTTTATGAAAACTTTAGGAAATACCCAGAAAATTGACTGAGATGTATGGAGCGATAAAAATTTATTTTCTAGCTTTATACTATAAAAACACGCCTGATTAGGAATGTATGTTTGCTTGACACTTTAATAAAATGCTCGAAAATAATGTAACGAGAACTAATAGGATAAAGAGTTGACTAAAGTACTGAAATTTCCTGTTAATGTTTGCTTCTCTCGTTTTATTCTGTCCCAAGTATAAACACACAAAGTTATATACGATCAACGATGTTTACGCATGACAAATATTTCCACAGCATATAAGCGATTATATTCTTATGTATATTACACTTTATTTCATAAAAATATAATAAAACTTGAATTATCTCAATACACCTGATGGCGTATCTAGCAAAAATAATAATTAAACTAATTTTAAGAAACGTTTTAATTAAATCACACATTCATTTCGTCACTGCGATAGACATTTTCGGTGTATTTAAAAATATGAAAAAGTGTTTGTGTCAATAGTAATACGTGCATATTCTATTAAATAAATATAGTTTTACAGATATACATTTCATTAAAACTTTCGAAATATAACCATTATTAAACTTCACTGTAGAAGCGTATTATAATATTCGATACACAAAGTTAAACTATTGACAATGTGTGTGCATATGAAACAATTCTCTCGCAATTCTCTACTCGAAGCCGTTCATACATGTTATAGCAGTCATTCTCATATATAAGTTTAAATATTCATTTTATAATGATCTATCGGTAAGTCAGTGTATGACTTCAAATGAAAATTAAATTCTAAATTATGAACGTACAACCAGCAGAAATTTAATTCAATGTGAAACTAATTCTAATAGTCGTATAAACAAATTTTAACCGATATTATTCGCTTTATAACTCAAAATGTTTATTAACTGTAGAAAACTAATTTGTGGCGAAGATTCGTCATTTTTGATTTTCCGAAATTGTTCATCGAAATGCATATGTCGTTAAAACTAAATTGTATTAGTTTGCGTTTAAAAAAATTTTTTTTTTAAATACTTTATTTTATACCCATGCATATCTATCTCGATAAAATTTCATGACTATCCTCCTTAATATTCAAAACAAATTTGCCGTCAAGCTCACTTGAAAAAGGGACTGAACAAATCTGTGCTAGAATCTAGACTTTCACGTATCTCCTCGGGGTACGTCGGCATTCTTGAAAGGAGCCGTCCACAGTCTAAGCATATTATGAAGCTGCGCGAGACACCATTTTATATATGACGGACTAATGCGACACTTACACGGACGGCTTGTGTGTATACAGAGACGCCTATCCATTTACAAGAAGCGCCGGGAACTCGCGGCGGAAAGTTGAAACGGGTCACGTTCGTATAGAAAGCAGTCACGGGAAGCCCAGGGGTTGAGGGGCTTTCCAATACGTTATTTTTCTAATACCTCTCTCTCTCTCTCTCTCTCTCTCTCTCTCTCTCTCTAGGCAATTCCCCCTTCTTGTTTTTCCTAAGTGATCGCATCTTGTTTCCTTGTTCTGTGGATCGACTGCTCTAACGCCCTCGCACGTCTCTCTCTCTCTCTCTCTCTCTCTCTCTCTCACTTTTCCCTTTTTCCCTTCTGTAATTCTCTCTTTTTCTCTGCATTCTTTCAAGCCAATTTCAGTTTCTAGCCGTAGAGTGCGATCGAAGCTACTTTTATCCACGGAGTATACTAGTTTTTTTACATTTCGAAGTTGTAATGGCATTCCGGTCGAGTGCAGTGGTAATAAAGTTGATCTCCGTTTTTCCTTCTTTACACATTCGGAGCTTTGTAATATAAATAAAAATGCTATAGAAACATGCTTGAAAGTCTCTTTATAAAAGTTAGTTTTTTTATGTATGTCATTCATTCTGAAGCATACATAAAAAATACATACATAAATATTATTATAGGTATACATAACATGACGTTATTCAGTCTTGTGTTAAATGGAAAGAGCACAAACCTAGCACTTTTAACTGCTTTTGGAAAAATATTGTTTAATATTGCTTCCCCCTAAAGGATGTTTTTCAATAGAGAAAAAAGGTTTTAAGGAGGTTCTTCCGGTAACAGATCTAAAATTAAGATTTTAACGACAATTCACAGGTTCGGAGATAAAGGTAAAAAAAAGTTACAATTATATTTTTGTGTGGCTACATAGGGCAGTTTTTTTATTTTATTCGGAGTGCATTTGACTTTTATGTTTTTAATAAACTTAAATTAACATCAAATGACTTTTTCCGCAACTTTCAAATGTCTGGTATATAAAAAATGTGAAATCTAAAATACCTTATCAAATAATTCGACAATAGTACTATTTCCGCCACGTATTTAAATAAAAACGAAAGCTTATGTCGGATTCTTTGAATGATCGCCTCGTAATACGGTATCAATACGTAGAATCAATTCTTATAAAAAAAAAAATAATAAAACTATGTCAAGGGTATAATATCATTCTTTAAGCAGTACACACACACGATTGAATCGCATGTATGTATATATATATATATACATTGCAGTGAATAACTTTAGAATTCGGTGCGAAAAAGTATCGAAATTGACCTTGTCCTCTATTTTAAGAATACGCAAATCGATATGCGTATACCACATAGCTTGTCCTTTTCAACTTATGGATATTCATAATATGTATATCGAGTGGAATTAGAGCTCATTCGTTGGCGTTGACGTAACAAGGTATGCAACATCTTATAAGGCTGGAATGTGGAATAGATTTAATGAGCACGATTTATATTGTGCTTGCAATCTGAAACGAACTAATTATCTACTATAAGCAAAAAGACTTATAGTAACAATTATTGTAACCGACGCTAAAACGGCTTTCTTCATTACAGAATTATACGTAAAGAGCATAAGGCATTTTAAATTAGTTTTTAAGATAGTTTTATTAAAATTAAATCTAATATTTTATTAAGTAAACTAAAACTAATAATTCTTCTGTATTTAAGAATTATATATATATATATATATAACTCACCGTAAATTCCCTTAATATAAATCACATGTCTGTCCTATAAAACTGAACGACTGTGCCCCTGTGTAACAATATTCCAAAATCATCTCTCTGATTTTTACACCGTAATAGTCATTAACAACTCTCGCTCGAACATTAATACAATTTCCACTGCAATTTCAGCTATGAAACAAAGCCCAGGTCAATTTATGGAGAACCTCCCACCTCCCACCACCTCCCAGGGCAATCCCTTTCATCCCATATCGTTACATCCTAAATAACACACTCGAGCCGCGCGACTCTCGGATAGCAGCTAAAGGGCTCTTAAATAGCCCATCCAAGCGTGGATACAGTCGCACCTCGCCTTCCCACGTCACATTACCTCCTTCGCTCATATGCACACACACACTCGAGTACGCGTACGTACACGTATATATGCGCACGCGTACTTTTCGAGAAAATCACATTATGTCGACTCTCCATTCCTCTTCTTCTTCTCTCTCGCACTCGTCGTCGTTTATATTATAAATATCCTCGCGAAGCTTATATTGCCCTATGGCGCAAGCCTGTCCAAACAGAGCCGTA
The DNA here is from genome assembly GCA_900490025.1 of Megastigmus dorsalis. Taxonomy (NCBI): domain Eukaryota; kingdom Metazoa; phylum Arthropoda; class Insecta; order Hymenoptera; family Megastigmidae; genus Megastigmus; species Megastigmus dorsalis. The sequence goes on along the minus strand of UELU01077805.1, from coordinate 28,181 downwards.
AAGGTAATACGCCGTGGCTAAGGTGCGCGACGATATGCACACTTCACGCATCATCCCTCGGGTAAAGCGTTGGACGACGAGGAGAGGCGCTGCGGCACACGCTATACGTCGCCTCGTCTTACGGAAGATCGGAGGAGAAAGGAAGATGCGCGAGCTAACGGGGGAGTTATACTTTTCTCGAGCTTATCGTTTTATCGTTTGAAAATAGTACCGAGAGGTTTACGAGGAGATTTCGGGACTTGGCGGAGATGACGGATGACGAGGCCGAGTATTTCTGGTTGGGCGCATTGTCGGTGTCGTACCGAATGTTGATACCAAGAGCGCATGGTTTATTTTCGCGAGAGTTGGAGGACAGCGAGGAAGCTGTGATATTGCATTCTTTAGGGAAGGTGAATTTAAAGAGAGTTTTAAAACTGGTTAAAAACTCGCCGGGGGACGAAAGAAGGACGGAAGGAGTGGCTGCGAAGTGCTACTTAAAGGAATGATGAGGACATTTAATTTTAATGGATCTTTCGGGAACTTTGGAAAAATTTACTCGCGAGGCGAAGAAAACTATTCTTTCACCTAGTAAAGTTGGTAATCAATCAAACGAATGACTTTGAATTTAATAGGAAAAAAAACTGATTAAGTATTTTTGAATATCTACTGAAACCGTAGTATTCTTAGCATTAGAGAACTAGCGAATCGACTTAAAAGAATTGAAGTTAGTTAAGTTCTTTTGTGACAAAGTTTTTTTTTTTTTTTTTTTTTTTTTAATACACTGTGATAAATATTAAATTGAATGACTAGAATTCTGCGATATCATTTCACATTACTAAATAACATCATTGACTGAGCTAAGGTATAAGTTGGTATAATATTCACTACAAATATATTTCATGTACATACGTATAGATCGCTCGACCAACAATGTAATAGCTATAAATTAATTTAAAAATTTCATTAATAAATGTCGTTTCTACACGATAGATGTATAAATAGTACAGAAAATTTAATATCCAGCACTTTGAATTTATTACGATTCCCATTAAAAATAGAATATTTTAGAATGATGAAAATTTATAAGTTCGAAAGAGAATTATCATCGCCGATAAATTAAAACGATCGAACTTTTGAACTAAATTATCCATTCACCTTTAGCTTAAAAGCTAATTTAAAAGCTCATTTGCCCCGATATAGCGAAGAAACTTTTACTGCAACAAGTATCGTACTTTTATAACTATCAGCATTTTCCTCTTTTATAGCTTAAAATATTTTTATATAGAGGTACCTAACTACAAAATGAATAAATCAAGTCTGTATTTGAAACTGTAATATTGAGGATTTGGAGAGGCAAAACAAATGGTATAACATATTTTCACTTAAAAACATCGACTGAACACTTTTATTCTCTATTTAATTTATAAAATAGTAAATTCAAGGCACTAAATTTAATTGGGCCGAAAGCACATTCTAAACGATATCGTAAAATAAATTTAAATATCCAACGCTACTTCGGTAAAATAACAAAATTTACTCTGTCTCGAGTCGAAATAAAATTCAATTCGATTAAAATACATTCCTAACTATAAATAATAATTAAAATAGTCTCTATATAAACGATCCATTAATAATGCTGACTTTTCCGCGCGAATCAACCAAAGGAAAAGAAAAAAAAACAGCACTTAAGTGACTTCGACTCGATGGTATACGATAGCTTTCTCTCGTGCTATTAGGTACACGACATACATCACTCGTATATTTGTTTCTTCTTCTTTTTATTGCTCTTTGGGCGATCGGCATATTTAATAGCGCGCGGTAACTTTGGTATATAAAAACAACAAAATAGTTTGCTCTAATGCTGGACGGAATAGTGATTCCCATTGGAGGTCGTCGTCGTCGTCGGTGGCTGCGTCGTCGTCGTAGCTCCGCTGATACTTTGAACTATCAAGTTGAGGCAGTCTAGACTGCTACCCGAACTCTGATCGTTCGTCGGCTCTGAGCTTTGATCGTAGCCTGAAACATAAAACGGAATTTTTTTTCTATCAGCATAACAGTGGATTTTATTGAATTTGTCTTATATGCAAGGGGATGGTATTCGCTAAAGTTTTTGATGCTAGATATAAGTAAAGGGAAGACAAAAGAAATAACAATTTCAATGAGAATAGGAAATAATTATATTTAAAATTTTTTATGGAGGTTTATATATAAATATAATTTATCAGATATTCGAGACTAAATTTTAATAACTTTGGGCGTTTCAAACTTTGGTTATTGTACGGAAAACAAAAGTTTTCATGACTTTTTATAAATCAAAGTACATTCATCCACTTTCTGACTCTTTTAACTAACGCTAAGTATAGTGTAGTTCGTCAACAAATCATATTGTAAAACTGAGCATACCGTAAAACACGAACATATATACAACATATATATGACGTAGACTTCCAACCAGGTCTAAAAATCACGCTTCAAAAACGAGTCTCGCTCACAACAATCGAACGAAAAAAAAAAAGAATATCAGCGCATTCGTCGAATATATCATAGGCCATAGAGTGAGAGAGAGAGAGAGAGAGAAGAATTCTGCATATAACGCGTGAAAATTCGAAACAACCATTTCCCGTTTCCTATATCTCTTTTCCCGCAGCGCATCCTCTCCACTTTTCCCCCTTTGCATAAACTCGCTCTCGCACGCTTCTCGCCTACATATATATATATATATATATATATATAGCTTTATCCATTTCTCTCGGCGACAGATCGACGTCGACTACGAATATATCAACGCCAACGCACACCGCGCGCACACACACACACACACACAGAGAGAGCGATGGATTCCCCTCGTGGATGCAGCAGCAGCGCACTGGCCGGAGTCTATGCCAAATTTCCACCGCGAGACGAGAAGTTGTCCGCGAAAAAGTCGGATGCATGCGAGCGAGTGGTGTGCCTCGTGGCGCGGAGCTGCTGCTGGGGTATGTAGAGCCTCGCGACTTGATTTACGCCCGGCGTTATTTTTCACTCGACTGTATCTTTCGACTGCCCCCTATTTTCGCTGTATTTATACGAACACTGCGGCTGAGAGAGCGGGACTGAGTGCGGCTATATGGCGCTTTGTTGTATAGGTGTAGTTTTATTGGCGGGAAGGAGCCTTTTAATTTGGCGCGTTCACGCGGCTCGCGAAATTAAACGGATCGGTGTGTCTGTTGTGTTCGAGAACGAGCTATCGAAGATCTATCAGAGGATATTGAAGTTGTCGAGCTTGATATATATTTTCGTTATTTAAAGCTGAATTTGCATCTTATCAAATTCAAAGAGCGTTGGATACTTCATTTCATTTATAAATATAAATCTGTATTTTCGAGTTTCTCGTTTTTACTAAAGATACGATGACATTTTTCTTCCTGTAAATTTTGCAATTGTACGAAAAGCTTCATGTATTGCCTTTAATCTCGGGGAAAATTCGCTAACGTACGATACACTTTTTAATCAAGGCGAATTCCCAGAACGTTTCATCAGCAGAGCAGCTTGCATCCGCGCATCCGTTCAAATCAAATAACCGAAGGAATGTGAAAAATGCGCGCAAAGCTCCATCTTGGTCCGCGTACCTCTTACGTATATATACGCGTTAAATAAAGCAAGAATGCAGGAAGACACGAGCGACGTGGATTAAAGGAACATCGCGGCCTCTTAACTGGAAAAGACGTCGAGAGAGAGAGGGAGAGACTTTAGTTCGAGACGGTGTACAGTACAGGATCTAATCGGCGTCGATAAATCGCCCGTTTTAGTCGTAACATCTCGTAAAGTTGAGTCGGCGCGCGCTGTTCGCACACGAGCATTCCCCGTTGAAAATAACCGGTCAACCAAAAGGTGGCGAGAGCGAGTCAGTGAGCTAGTAGAGGACTTGAGTCTTACGGAGAAGGGGTATATATTTATAAATGGAAGTAGCGTGTAAGCCGCGAACTCCCGAAAGTATGCACACGCGATGAGTAAGATATATAGAGGCACGCGCTGAGACACACACGTCGATTCTCCTCGCAAGCTCTTCTCTCTTCTCTCTCTCTCTCTCTCTCTCGCGCGCGCGAGCTTTTATACCTTCGCCGGTTCTTGAGTGGAGTCGCGTGCGTGTGTGCGACGGCTCGGGAAAAACGGATAAACGAATGCGAGACGTGTAATATGTCCTTTCGCTTAGGCGAGACATACCTTTTCTGGGAAATTCGATTGCATCGCGTATCGAGGCCGTAATGATCGAGTCTCCAATTACGTTTTCATTCTATTGGGCTTATATATAAAGATCGTATTATATGTATCTATTTAAGTAGGTAAAAGTAATAAGAATTTTAATGGTTCAACGATTACAATTAAAAAAGAAAAATTAACAATGGCAACGATAAAATTGCATTTATTTCCTTACAAATAAATATAATAATTGATAACTTCAATAACAAAACGAAAAAAAAACGAATAATCGTTCGAATATCTCGATGGATGCTAACAGCAATAAATCGCCAACTCAACACAGGACGATAAATTGCCGAGATAATGGCCGTCACAAAATAATAACCGACACGCACTGACATCATGAAAATCGTAATTAAGCCGTATACACGGCAGCCCGAAACGTTAATTGAAGTTAAATAAATCGTAACGAGGGGGTCACACTAATACATCCGGCCGGAGTCGCGCAAAAAGCGTCCCGCGTCCGCGTGAAACATCTCTCATTTATAAATTTGGAAATATTCACAATTTGGCGGCGGTGATGGTGTATACACCATTAGCCCCGACTCGCGGCCTCCACACAAAGCAATCTATCCTGAGCAAAGTAAGCAAAGAATACCAGCAAACTCGGGTTCCTAAAGTACAACGGCAGCGAGTCTCTAAATAAAGCGCCCGACGCATTATGCGCAAATAAACAGCAGTTCTCTCTAGCGTTTATATAATGTAACGGGCCGCGAAAATTCTCGCTCGCCACGCATTGTCCTTTACTCGTATGACGTCGTTAATCCCGTGTGACGCGCTCGTCAACGTCTCTCTCCGTTTTCAGCGCTGCGCACGACAAAACTTCACGCACAGACGGACCAAGAGGAAAAAAAGAACGGAAGAATAGAGCTCGAGAAACAAACGCGGAAGCTGCACCGGCGCCATTTCGCGCGCGATACGCGACCGCGCACCCGCATAGAAGCGTATATATTGCGCGAAGAGAGTCGCCGAGGCAATTAAAGCTCGGGATACACAATCCACTGCCGCGCTTCGAGGGCTAGTCGCTAAGCCGCCTATTGCTATACAGATATTGCGTTATGCAGCAAAATTAAACGGAGGGAGAGAGAGAGAGAGAGAGAGAGAGAAAATAAGAGGCTCGTGCCTCCCTCTCTCTCTTTCTCGCTCGTAAAACTTTGACATCGCTACGGCCTGTGTGTGTGTGTGTGAATTGCACTAGGGCACGCGTGTCAGCGTGCATTACAAATCGCTGTATCCTTCGCGTTAGTCTCGCTTCTCTCTCTCTCTCTCTCTACGTGTATAACTCAACTGAGTATAAGTAGGCAGCGGGCTTTTCTCCGTATGCCGCTGCTGCTGTACACTTGCATTTCTCCTCTCGAACGGCTGCTGCTTCATGCTCCGATTCGCGCATACATCAGTTATGCGCATAGTTAAGGCTCGCCTATATGTACGCGAAAATAAAGTGTGTACCAACCGCTTCGACTCTTACATTGTATATGTATTATACGGGTGTTTGGTGTACGATTGATTTGTTGGGGATGGAGATCGGGGACCAAAGTTCTCTTTGTGGGACGGAACAAAAGATGTGTTTGTTCACCGCATTGATTAGAAACGGATTGTGATGTTTGCGTATTCGAGAGTATATATATACCTGCTTGTGTTTGACCAATCTTACTATCTAATGGATGTTATATATTGTAAGCCTTATAACTACAACCGCGTGGCGAAGTTCGAGCGTTGGTACGGTATTGCGTTACAGTTCCAGGCGCGTTCTTCCTCGGAATAAATACACCAACTATAAGTTTACAGGGTTTCGCGTGGCTTCGTAACAATGTAATTGTTGTAGCTAATGAAGTAAGCTTATTACAATAAGTATAATACTGTCGGATGTAAGACAAAGTCCGACAGCTAAACAGCTTACTATATATCTATATACAGACAATTGTTACAATCACGAATGAGACAAAGCGAACGAAACTGCGACTGCAAAACTATCATTAATTAAACAATGACTTTCCGTTTAAAATAAAATAAATATCAAGCTTTAAGTAGACACTTCAACAGTTTCCAAATCTTTCTAAATGTTAATTAGACGCTTTCGCGCAAACGCATACGTACATCCAGAAGCCTTAGCGAACACGAGTAATCCCTAACAATTAAATGGTTTAAAAGGCAAAATTCATTATGCATACGATCTTAAATGATTTTCCGTTTGACTAATTTCCATAAACCTGTCTGGCAGTTTTCAAGTGGGCGGCGACGGCGGCAGCGCGAGGCTTCGGCTGCTCCTAACTCGCGCGTCGAGAGAGAGAGAGAGAGAGAGAGAGAGAGAAACGGAGAAACGGAGAAGGAGAGGCGGCGCGAGCTAGAAACGTCAGACAGATTTTCCGCAATAATCCGCAAGGAAAAGGAATGACTTTCGTATTTATATTGTGCTTTCGGCTCTTAAACAGAACCTACCGTGCGTCCTCTTGCAGCTTTTAAAAGTCACCTGCTCTGTATTTAACGCGCTTCTCGGCGCAAAATGAATTTTCTCAAGATCTACAGATAAATAGAGAAACAGGAGGTAGTATAATGGCGACGAAAGCAAGCAATACGTGGGGGAGGGGGAGGGGGAGGGGGTGACATTTATAGTTATACGAAGGTACAGGCGTGCGCGCGTGGCCTTTTATTGGACGGAAAACGAGGGAACATCAGTGCTTAAGTGTATCGTAAACTTAGTAACGACGAATCGACAACTTAAAGCGCTTGCACACTCACAACGCAAAGACGTTCTACGTGTCTCTTCGGGAAAGTCACTTAAATCAGAAAATCCATTTACTATACGGGATAGCAGAGAAACAAATAAACGGGCAAAAGCTTCTTTAATTGTAATCCCCGAATAAAATTCCACATATATTCGAGATACATAAATCATTCCAGCCAGTGGTATTGTATATACATGAGCGAAAGCCGCGTGTATAGTCGTCGCAACGCGTATACGTACTTTTTTCTTTATCTCTCGCCCGCTAACGTCGTCACAATTACGCGCCACTTTGGGAAAAGAAGAAAAAAAAAACAGATAGAAGGAAAAAAAAATAACATTATTCTTGCAAAAAATAATAAGATTTATCGTCGCGAATTGACATAAAGAGGAGAAAAACGGGCGAGCGCAAAAATTTAATGCCAGCGATGTGCTCCGCTACATACACTTTTCCCCCATTAGTACTTGGATCTGTTCGAATGAGTTATGGGTCTGTGGAAAAAAAGATACATTTCTCATCGATATCATTTGTTTTCGGATGTACAAATTACCTATCTCTTTGTTTTGTTCTTCCAAATGAAATCCCTGTATCCCCTTATCATTCAAGTATTGAACGGACACAAATTAAACTTGAAATAATCAATCCAAATGCTTCACTTCTCCTTTTCGACGTTAAATCATTCGATGCTTCTCGAAGTGCATTCGAAAGCTTTAAAAATAACCGAACGAAATAAAACTATCCATTAGAGACGCACTCCCAAAGAAGTCCAACTTCATTAGGCCGAAATCCACGCTTACGAATCCCAACCCAACCCCCAAGCATTCACTTTCCGAACTCGAAAACTGCCTCACCTTTAAAGCCCCTCCACACGGACGGATACGTAGAGCCATCAGGCGAGGGATACACAAGCCCGCGAGCTAGATTGATTTTCTCTCGGAGCTTATCTCTCTGCGCAGCGAGGAAGAAGCTACTTACATACATAGTCTATACGCCAACCGAGAGAGAACGAGCGAGAGTAAAGGCCAGCTTCTTCTTTCTCGAAGCGAAAAGGAGCACGAAGACTGAGAGAGAGAGAGAGAGAGAGAGAGAGAGAGAGAGAGGGAGGAGAGAGCCGCCTGGTGGGTAGCCTAAATTCCCGTATTCCCGGAGCATCGCATAAAATATGCACGTCTCGGTTAGACGAGTGGCTTTCAACGAAACTCATCGCCCTCGCTCTCCTCCTTTTTAGTCTTCTTATTTCGCGGGCCGAGGCTTTGTATGCGCTGTTACACGATGTGTGTGTGTGTGTGTGTGTGTGTGTGCCTCTGCCGCCGCCGCCTTCGCCGCTACCGCCACGTGTACCAGGAGCCAAGAGAGAAAATTGAAGAGGCAGAAGGAAGTGTTTGGACAAGGGACACACATGCCGGTTTTTAAGAGCCGTGCAGGGAAAAAGAAAAACGAGGTTGTGCATGCGAGCGGGGAATAATTGTTGGACGAGGGAACGACTAGTTATCTTTTGGCAATTAAAGCCGCAGAGCTTATCGGGCACAAGAGTTTGATCTTGCTGCGGTTCTTCCCTTGCAGTTGTCGAAAGTGTCCGCGACTGCGGCGGATGATTTTGCCAGCTCGTGGCTGGAGGGAATAGTTACTGAAGTTTGTGCTGTGTGTTGTGTCGAGGGAGAGAGAGTCTTTTCTTTTGAGGAGTTACGCGGAAAAGCTTCGCGAAATGGCTTTTTCGTTGCGAAATTAAATAAACTTGAATGTATTGCGAAAATGCCTTTTTGGAAGGCTTGGAAGATTTTTAATAACGTTACGATGAGAAAATATCTGTTATAGTACGGTTGGACCGCCGAAAAGAAGTTATTCTGTGCTAAAAGTTGAAAATAGTATTTTTTTTTTAACTTTTTATCTTAAAACACATGGTATCTTTCAAATTATAATCTTAACGGTTTTATTTCGACTAGGCAATGGCTTTTCAAACAAATAATAGATGAAATAATTATGATTATGATAAATAGTTATACATAATCTAAGAATTGTTTCATTTTCATTTAAATCGTCAAATTGCTAATATATTTGCTTTAAAAAGGGTCTGCAATATGAAGAAAATGTTATTTTCTAATTTGACAGAATCGTTTAGGTGCAATTTTAAAATGTATCTATGCTAATCCGGGCAGTAATAAATTTTGAGCGAATCATCAATTTCCACATATTCTGCCTTTCTTCAGCCTTATTTACATCCTTTCTTTGATAAAATATAAAAGGTAGAAAAGACAGGAATTTATCGCGCTACAGCATTTATAAGGATACAAGTCTTTTCATATATAAAAGAAAAAGAAGACGTATGTAAGAATCGAAAAGAATGTATGTCGATCCAGTAACATCAGAGGAATGCAAAAGAATGATCAAAGAGTATACCCATCCAACAAGCGCTGGAAAAGTACAAATTTTCAGTCGTCATTTCCCAAGCTCCCTTTTTCTCTCGAAACTAGAAAAATGTTCTCCCGCAACAATTTACAGCTTGCGCGCATGACGAGGAGCAAAAAAAAACAGATTCCACAGCAGATATACCTACACACGACACGTGAATAGTCGTCTGTTGGCGGCAAAAAAAAAAGTACGGAATTTTTCAAAAGCTCGCGAGTCGGGGTTTTTTTTATTCTTGAAAAAAAATTGTTCGCGCAAGCGGAAAAAGTGCACGTTATAGGGCCGTAGCACAGAAATATGATATTCTCGCGAAATTGACGCGACTCTCGGAGTTCTTGTACAAAGCTCTTTATGTCTCTCTCGAGATGCGCGCGTACGCAACCGCCATATATATATAGCGAACGATACTAAGGAGTCGGGAATTTATGACGCGCGAACTTTTGTTTAGCGGCGCTGATGCGTGCATTTGATGTGGGGGATGAATGAATATCACTCTTTCCTTTCTTTTTTATTGTTCACACGCGTCGCCTACGGGTGTGCGATGATTATTTTTTTCCCCTCTTACTTGTCGCCGAGTCTTGAGAAATGAATCCCGGCTATAATATGCACGTATTTGGGTGCGTACGGGTCGCTACATTTGTCAAGAGCGATACAGTGTACTGTGTGAAATTTATAAAAAAAATTGCTTGTCTCCGAATCGATTATTGTACTTTGATGAGGAGATTTATCTCGCTTACGCTCCTGTCTCTGTTGCTGTTGTTATTATTATGCTTTGGGAGCGGATGAAATATCGGACAGAACAGGCCGTGGAGTGAAATCAATGATGAAGATTGAATATTTGGCTGGAAATTGGACGTCGCCGAGATAAATTGTGTTGTCGCGACTGGATCCGCGCGATGTCAAATAAAAGGGAGAGAATACGTCTTATTGGGTTTTCACATCGCTCGATATGGGATTCGCGTAAAAATGTTCAGTCCTTAACTTTTATCCTAGTATATGCTTTATCTCCTTTACATTTATGAAGCAATATGTCGTTATCGTTATATGAAAAGACGTACAAAACACGTTTTATACGTATTTATATTTTTATGTACAAAACGCTAAAGCTTATAGTGATTCATAATTTTTTTTTACCAAAATCATCTTTTTCACAATTATTTTTAATAAAATCCGGTGGCAGTAACTATCGTTAAATCTTATATTTTTTGGAGTTGTAAAAAATGAAAAATTGTAAAATACGAGGTACGGTTCTGGGAAAAAAAGAATAAAAAAGTGAGCTTTTCTAGTTGAGTTACATTCAGCGAGAAAGTCATATTTAAAATTATTACGTGTATGATTTATGTATTCATAAGCTTATATCATGAATAGAATTACTATATTATAAAACGAATGAACTTCGAAAAAAACCCAACCGAAATCCAAATATCAGATTTCGAAACGTGAAAAATGCTTTTGCAGGAAATATCGACAAATCGAATCGACTTTATCACATTAACTTTCTATATCGAACTAATCTCAAGAACGTTGACCACATAAATAAAATCGCCCAAACTAAAAACAATGTGAGTCTACCGGTCTACAATTGGCTCATGTCTCCCGCATATCCCACCCAACAATTAACCTTCCCAAAAAAGAAAGCAAACGATGTCCACCAGCATCTGGCGCTTCAAAGCTAACTGGTCAACACACATTCTCTCTCCCTCCCTCGAACGACACCTGCAAAAGGACAAACTCGAACCATCAACAAACACCAAAGCCGCACGATTTTCTTTTTCGCAGTTCGCAGTTCGCACAGACTCGTCCATCTGAACCTCGCACACAGAGACACAGACACACAGAGAGGATGAAAAGATAGTCGGGATCGCAAAAGTGCCATAGGCTGTCACGGGACATTAGCATGACGTATTGCCGCGGGTGCCGTAGAGGCGAGAGTGTCGCGTATGGCGCGCGCGTGAATCGAAGCGCGCCCCCGGATAATATATACATTCGCTAAAGTAAGACCGCGCCGGGCCAAAATATACATCGCGATAGATATAAGTACGCGAGGCGCAACGAAGCTTTTATGACAAATCGCGCGGACGACTATAACGCGATTAAGGCTAATTAAAGCGATTCCGACTATCGCTATAAGCTTGACTAACAAAAGCTGCCTGGGTTAAGTTGTCTTCTCGATGCTTTGTATACAGTTTCGTTGCGTAATTAATTATTATAAATACGTTAATTCGCGGGGTTACTTTGAACGAGTTCTTTTAATTTTTGGAAGTAGCGCGCACGAAAAAAGAGATTTGGACAAGTATTAACGCGGTTTGTTTGGTCGGCAACGTATTCGGAGGAGAGTGCAAGTGTACCTCGGTCTAAGAAACAAATGCAATCTGCTTCGTGATTTAGTAATTATTGCCCCAAGCGACTGAAAAGTTGGCGAAATCCTTTACTTTTTTAATATTATTAAATCACAAGGTGTTTTTCTGATGAAAAGTTTTGTTCAGAAGTAGAACTTTCGCAAGTTCGATCGGAGAATATGTATACATATTGTAGCTAAGCTAGTTTCTTTATTTAAAACTTTTCATATTGTTGAGCATATCTGATCTTTTTTTATTCATTTATACATGAGAATGTGTGTCTGAAATTAGCTGTGCATTGGAACAACAGTCATTTAGGCATAAAAGAGTTTTCACAGAGTATAAATCTGGATTTGAACTTCAAATTTATGTTAATAAAACTTGCAGCAACAAAATTTTATTTTCCGCAAATAAAGTTTTAATTTTTTCATCGTTCACCTGTATTGTTATCTTTTTCAATTATCAGCACGAACCGAGCACGAACATTAAGCATGCTCCTTTTAAATATTACGTTAACTTCAGAAGAATTCAACGAACGTTGAAGCTGGAATACATGGAATGCTTTTGAAGAGTTCCCATGTTTATTAAAATGAACAAACTTGCATTTGAATATAAATAATTAACGTCGGATAGTGCTTTTAAAATCAACGTTATCCATCGAAACATCGACTCGACGAACTTCTTTATTAAACTCGTAACGATACAATTAATACTCTCCTTAAATAGCTACACTTTGTTCTCTCCGAGATGCTTCCTAAACTCTCACTTCCACGCTATTTTTCAGTCGGTAAAGCATATAAAAATAATTTTCTCTTGCCACTTCACCGAGTATGAAAGTAGCTACTGATGCGGCTCGAGAGAAAGAGAGAGAGAGAAAGAGAGAGTGAGAGAGAAGGTTCAGCTCGCAGAATTATCGACTACTTTTCAAGATTAATTGGCGCGCTCCTCGAAGAAAAATGAACGCATCACCTTCCGCGTAATTAATTATTCCCTCTCGCGCTCACCCGAGGGCCCGCGGATCTATCCACGCGGACTACTAAATCTCGAGCTTTCGAGCTTTCTTAAATTAGCTCGACACTCGTTACTGCATATTTACCCGAGCTCCTTCTACACTTTTTTAATTCTTATTAATGAACGCTATAGCTTCGACCATTTCTTTCCAGATTTTAATAATTTTGTGCTAGGTGCGAGAAATAAGCGGCTTGAAACAGTGTACAGGACCTGGGACCATAAGTCACGTCCAATATCTCAATTTGACTTTAAGCTTTCAACGATGACGAGCGAGTAATTGATTAATTATCACGAAACGATAATAAATTTAGCCGCTTTCATCACTGCTGATTGAAAATGAAAAGTCATATTGCAACTTGCATTACCAATAGAATACGAAAGAAAGATAATGAAAATTATTAAATGGCCTGATCCCTTTCAGTTTAAACGTCAAAACCTTATTCGTAAATAAGACAATTAGAAATCGCTCGAATTGAATAGCAGCGCCTATAGCTACAGTTAGCAAAGTCCAATCTACAGATATGTTTCATGCCTCTCGGCGCAATTACACAAGCGGATTAATTTTGAAGCTCGCGATTCCAGTGTCTGTTCAAGAAAGAGAGAAAGAGAGAGAGAGAGAAAGAGAGACGACCTTTGGCTGGTATAATTCCCATTTGAACGAGGCGCAAAAAGGGCCGGGCACACGCAGACAGACGCGCGCCGGCTCTCATTGAAATTCATACCGCGAATTATCCGCGGCTGCTGTAATCGAGCCCCGTGCTTACAGAGGTTATATACCGTAATCGCTGTCCATCTATATATATGCCACAACACAAGATAGCCGGGCAAAGCGGAAGATTAACAACAGATACGCGCTTTCGGTCTGGTGCAACGATATGGATCCGCGGCCTCTTCCGTGTATTTACATTTTCAGTTGTAGTTGGTTTTGTCGCAGACACGAATGAGCCTGACAAATAAATGAATAAACAATTTTGAAAAAAAATAAGCTAATTATTAAAAAAAAAAAAATTTCCTGGCTTATTTAAACTTTCTTTATACGAACGAAGTATCCTAAGAAAACGACCCTTTCAAATGAAAATATCTTTTATCGGCCAATCATCAACTATTTTAGAACAACTCTGAAGCATGAAACAGCAAATACTGTACTTCGCGATGCACAATACGTATACATCAAAGCGCATCTATATCAACAATCAAAAAACCATAAACGTTCTTCGAATTCCCACGCAGTGTAGCCTTAATCAAGCTATATGTCTAGATAGGCACCACACTGTTATATAGATCCGAATGGTGGAAACAAGAGCAGCAGACGAATTCCAATCGGTACATCACGTTCTGGGACACACGTAAAGTTGCTTGTGGGTGAGAGAGAGAGAGAGAGAGAGAGAGACGAGTATGTAAGGCCATATTACGAGGCACCACAGAAATGCTATACACCAGACATCCAATATACCAAGAGCTGCAAATTCCCCCAACGCGAGCACATGTATGTACAGGTATATATCTCGTACCTCAAATTATACCGCACTTTTCACGTGTACAGGTATACGATGTAGTACAATAATCCCTCCAGGTTGATATTTAACACGGCTACTTTCATGAATGGTGAGCGAATTTAGGATGCATGACCTTCGACCTGGTTTTGATACACCATTATAATGGCTATACTCTGCACTACGATCAGAACTAATTTGCATTGTACAATGATTTGGTAGTTAATAGTGAGGAATGAAAATTTGAGTTTGTAATCTTGTCACGTAGAAATTGAAAAATAGTTAACATGATGATATTTATTAAAAAATTTAATTTGAAGGCAAAAAACTTTAACTCAATTTTCTTAAGTGACCTTTCGTTTTAATACAATTCCCTTTTATCCTCGTAATGTAATTCGGTGACGCTGTAATTTTTGCTTATCTTCTACCTTGACAAAATATGCAGTACCTCAGTAATTCTGAACTTCGTTAATCTTAGAAAAAAAAATAAGTAAAGAAATTACAGAGAATAAAAAATGATGATGAGAATGGCCAGCATTTGGTCTTCGAATGAGACAAAAAAATCTATTACTATTATCCGAATCATTTAAAATATTGCTCATAAACTTGACCGCGTGTACAAGAGATATTGGCACAAACTTTTAAAAATGGAACAGCTATCTATATAATTGCTATTTATTACTGTTTAACCATCAAATCGTTTCCGACTTTGGTAATTACTGGACTAAAATAAAAATATAATTCCCTCCATTGGCACACTTCATGAATGAATCCAAAGTCATTCCTTTCGAGTAGCCATAATTTTATCAGCATCCACACGCGTACTATCCCCGAGATCAGTCGCAATCCCAAAATGAACGAAATCCACAAAGGCAGCTACTGTCTTTCTGTCCTTATCCATCTCTCCCTCTTTCGCGCGCGCGCGCACACACACACACACACACACACACACACACTCACACATACGCGAGACTGAATTATGTTCCACGCTTGCCAATAGCCAGGTATTCATTAACGCTAATTAATACAGCCCGTGCGTATTAATAGAATAAGCGCGGATGCAGGGCGAGTGCGCGCACACATGTACACGAGAGAAAGAGCGAGTGAGCGAGCGAGCCGAGTGAGAAAGAGAAATATGCGCAACGAGCATTGCGTTGTGTCGCAGGGGGCCTCTCTCCCTCTTTCTTTTTGGCGCGTAAAATACGACGGGATAAACAAAACAACGTATGCCAGAGTAGTGTATGACGAAGAAACAGCGATGTCAAACATACCGGAATTATATGTGTGTGTGCGCGGTATGATTCGCGTTAGCTTTTAGGGATGATTTATTAATAGATCGGCCGGCTGAGGCCGTGTCTCGACTATCGCCGAGTTCAGATTCATCAGGGGATTAGGGAAAATGCCGCTCTGTTTTTCCGGGAATCACTGATATTTCGATCTTCCCGCGCTGCATTCGTATATCGGCTTGTCTACAGTTTCTCTCCGGGTATTAAAGGATTGTTGTAATGCGGCTGATGTACGAAACGGTAGAAATTGCTATGCTCCGTATTATAAAGAGATATGAAAGATTCGGGGAAGCGTTAATTCAATTTTTGTCATAGTCTTCCGCAGTTGCACGCGCGCGATCTTCGTATTTTCGTGTTCGCGACTGTGTCGGTGGAATTGACAACTGCGGAAACTCAGTTGAAGAGGACGAATTTGAAATTTCTATTTGAGAGAGGTGGATGCTAGTTTTCCGACTGGACTTTTAGAAAATTGTGTTTCATTCAAAGAAATATCAAGTATAAAATATGTCATCATTGATATTGATAAACTTTATGCCTCATGAAGTTAGCTTAAAAAGTGAGATAAAATTGGTATGCTGTATATTGTTCATATAACGATTATTAAAATATAATTCTAGTGGTATTCGTTAATTGCATTTGCTTTTAATTCTATTTTCATTCAATTTTCGAACGACGAGAAAAAATTCAATCCTTTATTGATATTTTCAATTACGTCAAGCTGCTGTGTAGATATGAACGAATAAAAAAGCATATTCAGATTTAATGGAAGCAATTAGCGGTCATTGATGCTAAGTGTTTAAAAATAATCGTCACCAGTTTTGGACGACTACCTGGAAATGCACTCTCATTAAATTCCGCCGCACCAGTTCATGCTGCTATCCGACGAGTTAATGAGAAATCAAGATGATTCCAAATGTAAATATCGATGAGAACGGGAACGTAATCGCTGTGTGCCAGATTAGTATTTAAGATTAACATTTGTACTTAAGTAAATATAGCTTTAATTATCTGTACTTAACTCTGCTTTAGTGAATAGGGATATCATTTTTCATGCTTAACTGAAATCCAATTAAGTATTCCATCTATATTAAATCTATTGTGAAAGACACGACTTTCTATGTATAAGATAGAGTCATACACGCGACCTTCACCCCGTAACAATAGCAAATCGATTCACTGAATCTTTTTCATCCAATGAAAATTCACTATTGCAGGGAGTTTTTATTACTACACTAAGAATACCTTGACAAAAAAAAACGATTATTTCATATTACATACAAGAATTATACGTTGTAATCAAGCATCATTTAACAATCCTTATCAAGGATTTCGAACAAAAGAGAAAAAAAAGAATAGCTGCTAATTACACAGCATCCGTTAATTAAAAATTTTAATTTGTGATATCCCGCATCGAATAAGAACTGCAAATATACATGAAAACGAATCTTCCTCTCTTTGTGTACATACTTTGAAGCACGATGGTAATTTCACGATTTTAAACCTTATATATTGGTTTTAATTATATTAACCGACAATATAAGTTAAATATAAATATCAATAAGAATTAACAAATAAAAAGCATTTAATTTCCAGAACTCTGTTAGTCCAACTTGTCGAAAAGCGACCCTTGTACCTATATATATATAATACGGCATAGGACACGTTCACGTCGGAGACTCGCGGTCGTGTGTGTAACGCTAATTAGAAGATAATAATTTAGCACTCCATAAAGCACTGGCAGACGCGCACCAGCGGAATCGGCTGCTGAGTCTTAATTAAGATCCGTGATTGATCGCCCTGCACTTTAAGGATATCACACTTACGTATGTAAGCATATATTTGACGAAATTTATAGATTCTCGGTTTCTTTTTGTCCGTTTTTCGAGTTGTATAATAATAACCGTCGGTTTGGTGATTGCGAAAGAATGCACAGATTTTTATTCGATCATTGCAGTGCGTGAACAAAACTACTTTCAAACTTTAGGTATAATCATAATGTTGTAATATATACTTTAAAAAGTTGGGAATGAAATGATATAGGTAGTAATTATAAATATGCATGATTTTTGCCACACTTCAACACGTGCACTTTTGTAGTAAGACTATTAAGTACTCGTAAGTTGAATAATAGGATTTTGCAAGTTTGCGTTTCTGTAAACCATTGTAATTCAGGCTGTACGTTTTACTCAAGTCAAATAAAGCATTTTGCGCAACGCTAAACAGGTTAAAATACATAAATTTATTGCGGTAACCCAGTTTCCTTCTACTAAACGATCATTTATATAGTGTGAGCAACATTAACCGAGAAACATTAACCGGGATGAACTATATACATTGTAATTAATTAATTTACATAATTCATACTATTTGTATATATAACTCATGTTAATACAGGCCAGCCTGCAGCATTCGCTTTTTATTTGGTGTGTATTCGATATGAAGTTAATAATTATCCGTCTGTAAATCCTTTTGTTAATTTATCAATGAAAAGCAGTGGAGGATCGATTCAAAGTAATTAATCACACCGTTGCTCAAAAATTGGTGGTACAAATTTTAAAGTGTTCAATGTTTTTCAATACAACAGAATAAATTTTATTCGATTGTGCGCTTAATTGGATGCAATGAACACTACAATCTGATTGATAAACATGAATCGCTGCGA
Source organism: Megastigmus dorsalis (assembly GCA_900490025.1). Lineage (NCBI taxonomy): Eukaryota > Metazoa > Arthropoda > Insecta > Hymenoptera > Megastigmidae > Megastigmus > Megastigmus dorsalis. Next base: position 10,043 of record UELU01077805.1, on the reverse strand, counting down.
GAATTAGCATTTCACACCTCTATTATATCAAATAATACTATAGCTGTACACGTAATAAAATATTTAAACACTTTTTATTTTATGCATTTAATTTTTTACTTCCTGAATTTCTCGAATATTCTGATAAATGTAATGAAATAAGTATTTAACGAACTAAATGCATACTCTGACAAACTACTTTTCTATAAGGAAAGAAACCTCTTATCTTTAACGAATGAACGAATTCTATTCCAAACAATTAACTCAGTAAATCTCTCGACATCTTCGCAAAAGCATCACTTCCAAAATCTCTATATACATACGCAATCTCATTTATCCTCGCCATTCAACAGCCTCCTTCGCACGTCGCCGACGAAGCACTTTCGAAAAAGCTATATATACTGCACTTTTGTTGTCTTCGCCTCTCGGCGCTGCGCCGTACTTTTTCGAAACAAAAAAAAAAGGCCAGCGCACGTAATCCGCGGTACTTTCGTGGGCCCTTTTGCAATGTGTATACCGTTAAGTAACGCCAATATGTCGGAACAATACCGTATGCGGGCCGTTACACGTCGTAACTTTTCGCCGGTTGGAATCAAAAAAAAAAAAGAGCGCCCTTCCACACACAAAAGGGGAACGAAGCGCGAATCGTTCCGCAGCGGGTGGTGTGTAGATATACACACAGTTTCGATCCATGGAATCACCAGACACGCCGTGTGCACTTTATGCACGCAACTGCTGTTAAACGCAATCCTGTCCGGCCATTGTGAGGAGACAAAGGGAGAAACAGCCTCTCTCTCTCTCTCTCTCTTTCTCTTTCTCTATCTCTCGTTTTTTTAGAGTAGCTATTTATTTTGGAAGTTCGCGTCTTTTTTAACGATAGTCGGTTTTTCTTTTACGTTATCAGGTTATCGATTACGTATACTTCATTTGGAGTCTGACACAGTTTGCAAGTTGAAAGGTTAATTAAAAATATCGGATGGGAAAGGAAAAATTTTGCCAAAGTCTTTTTCTAAGCTTTCCAGGAAATCAATTTAATTTGGATTCTTTACTTTATTATTAGAGCGTCTTGGTTGAGCTAATTATCAATATTATTGAATTTTTAGGTAAAAGGAGCATTTCCAACATACTCAGCATGATTATATGGTAAGTATAGAAAGCGAATTCTGAATAGGTAAAAAGTGTACTACGAATCTTATTGGGAATCTCAAGTATTGTACATATATTTAATCACGTAGAAGATGTTTATAGAAGACATGAATATATGTTGTTTAGAAGAAAAGACGTAAGAGCTCCAAATAACAAGATACCAAATTAAAAACATTATTACTGAAAAAATTACTTATATGTATTAATATCGAAAAAATTACATAAATCAATGCTAACTTGCAAGTTTTCAACTAAGAACATATTTGCTAAATTTTATACCAGATCTACTCGGCATTGACAGTCGTAGTTCTTAAAGGAGATATTGCACGAGCTACTGTCGTAAGCTTTATTCAATAAAGAAAAATAATTCGTAAGGCTTTTGATGCGGTACTTTTTATAATTTTAAAATCATTGCAAACATTAAACATAACAGAATTAACAATCCTCTTATACACTGTCCCAATAGCTATAACATCTGTCTTTTATCGATAAGGGTCAAGATCATCCAAAGCGCAATGTTACAATAGCATTACAGTTATATAACTTATACCAGTTAAGCTTCCATTTACGCATTGTCTCTACAAGAAATTAAAACAATAAAAAAATCTAATCATCCTCGTACCCTATTCATACTTCCAAAAAACAAAAAAAAAACAAAATATTATCTCTATTCTCAGCCACGTGCGTACGAGCAAAGGCAAAAAAAAACGCACGGAGAAAAATTTCCGAGAGCAGAACTTTTAATGGCAAAAGAGCGTAGATAAAAATCGCGTAAATCCCCGAAGTATCCTTGGCGCATAAACGGCAATCAGCGAAAAAGAGAGCTGGAGAGCGAAAAACGACGATTTCCCCAACCGCCCCTCCCCCTGTAGCTTCCATCATTTTTTCCCCTCGCTCACACATACATATAACTCATGCATAATTCATGGAAAAAATAGCCAACCTCACCCTGTATGCGTTCTACACTATAAACACCAGCGGACCAAGACACATCACTCCCGCAATCGCAGCTTCGGTTTGGAAAATTTTTCGAACCTCATCCTCTCTCTCTCTCTCTCTCTCTGTCTTTCTATGCAGGATGCCGCATCTCGCGATCGATTCCCTCTCGCTCTCTCTCTGCAGAGCAGTAAGTATAGAGAGAGAGAGAGAGAGAGTCTCTCGTCGCTAGAATGTCCCCGCCCGAATGAAATCGGAACGCTCGAGGCAGAGAGAGAGAGAGAGAGAGAGAGAGAGCAAATGAATCCGCGAGTTTGTCACAGTGTGCGTGCATGTCGACGAGATATTACCTCGCTCGGCTGGCACAGCAGTTAGAGACAAAAGAGGAGAGTTAGAATTGCGCGGCGAACAGCAGCGGCGGCGGTATAGCAGTGGCAGTACATAGTACATGCCACCCCGAGAGCGCGCGAGGCGCGCACACTGTAAACATTGGCTGATTTTAGTAGTCGTTGGACCAACGGCGACGAATGCGGGACTGACTCCGAGATAAATTCGACTTCTCGGAACGAGAGCTCCGTGTACGCGCCGAGAAGTGCAGGGAGCGAGGACAGAGCAACGGGGGAGAAAGAGATAATGCATGCCGGGGTGAGATATGTGGATTGCATGTGGATTTAGGTGTTTTTGATTTTTTGGCGGTGCGAGTCTGATTCGGCGAATAAAATGGCGGGGGATGAGATTTTTGTCTGGGAAGGCATGTAAATTTATATATGTGTAGTATGAGTAGCGGTATCCTATAGTTCAATTTGTTCAGTGTTGTGGAATCGAATATCGCGTAATTACCTTGTGCCTATAAGCCCGTATAAGCCGAAAGATTGTCGATACGAGTCGATGTATATCGCTTCATTATAATAGTCAATATAGAATATATTAACATTTTGACAACCCACACTTTTAATTATATCCATGGTATGACTTGTTCAAGAACAGTAATAAATTATGAATGGTATATTATGCACTTCTATTAATAATAAATTTTAATACCACCTAATTAGTATATTGATTTATACTAAACATTAAAGAATATATCTAAATTAATTTAGTATCAATTAATGAATCATTGATAGGATTCTATTCTTGGATCGGCGATTTTAAAGCTAGATTCCCTGAAACGGGTCGGGATTTCCACTTCAATCTGGAATACGCTAGACGAAACGTTACGCTGGAATCTCGTTCTTTAAAACGATGGTCCCACTGCATCAAATCCTAAACGCGATTAAAATAAATTACAACAATAAGTGAGGGAAAACATACATGGAAACAAACCAATTAATTCTATTTTATAGCATATATATAATACTATTCGTAATCAACTGATATTTCAAAAAATACGAGTAAATTGATACAATATTTTATATACTAAAAATGTTCTGAGGAAAAATTGGTGAACTGAATTTCGACGCAAAGAAATTAATGATTTCCCATTAAAAGTAAAGTACATCCATTATACCTCGGCTTCCCATTTTCATAACAATAACTCGACTACGAAAGAAGGGATAATGCAATGTGCAAAAATCAACAATACTTAAAGGAAAATAAAATGTACAAGCGTATACGGGCAAACTTTACAGCCTGAGATATTAAACATATCTCTATGCAAACCCTCATCGTAAAGCACGAACTTAAAGTTATACGAACGAAAGGGGGGTATAGAGAAGAATAAATACGAGAAATATGTGTGTTTCCAGATCGAGTCCGTAGAAGCTCGCGGGGATCTCTCGTTGAAATGTTGGAGTGAGTCGTTCGGAGGACAGACGCTTTATGTATGTCGCTTGTACATATATATATATGTGTGTGTATACATATAAGCGCAGCTGCGCTGTCGATACCGTATAGGTTACGTATGCATAGAACTGGGAATGTCTTTCCCCCGCCGATACTCCTTTCATACACGTATATAATATGTGCACTTAAAGGCAGGAAGGAGTTTTTAATTTTATTGTTTTCCAAAATACGGCGGGAAAGTTTCTGTAGGTTTTGAGGGGGGAGGCGGTGGAGGGTGTGGAGCGCAGATTTGTTTCGGGTGATCAACTGCCAGGGATATACGTCTATCTGGGTCAGGTCGGCCTCTATTTTTTTCCTACCACCTTCCGCGGTTTGATTATTTTGTGGATTAAGCTTGTTTTTCTTTCATCAAAAGTTTCGGGGAGGGGAAATAGTTCGGCCGCTAGTTTAATTGAGATTTCGGTCGGATCATCCAGATAATTACTATTGGTATTGAGTTTAAAAATTAACCTTTTTTCTATTTTTTATTCTAGGTTAGATCAAAGTACATTATTCTCGTACTCGCATAAACAGATAATCAAATTATGAATTGCATATTAGTTCCATTAGTATACATTTGTCCGTAATCTAAAGAACATTTTAATAAACACTTTAAAAATTATGTATTGAAACTTATCCATCCGAGTCAATATGTAATTAATTATGACTTTGTGAAACATAAAAAGCATTATCAAAAACAAAATATTTGATGCGATGTGAAACTCTTTATTCTCTAATTCAGCGAAGTAGGTCTTCCAGGACTTTAACGCTTCTTAAAAGATTAAAAACTTAATTTCAAAGCCTTGAAATTATTTGGCGGGAGCTTCTTTCTTTAACGCAAAGAAAACTTAAATGAATATTTAAAATCAAATAAATGAGATAGAGAGAATTGTCGAGAAATATGGAAACTATTAGATTAGCGGAAAAAGTGTAAAGAAAGTAATATCTATGCAAATTGAAAAAAAAAATTGCAACTAATTCAGTCATATTTTATTCAGAAATTCATTCGAGAAAAGGTAGCTTTATGAAAGATAACTCGATGCAAAAATTTTTATTTAATTGTTCTGAAAGTAATAAAGTGTAGCGTAGCTCGACTCCTACTACGTACTTTCGCTGTAGTATTTCTAAGAAAAACTTTTGATATTGCAAAAGTTTCATTCTAAAGCAAAATTATGTGTTTATAACTTTCTGAAAAATCTAGGTAAAATAGCATAAGTTTACTACATATGTAGTAAATAACGTTACACTGAAAAGGACAAAAGAATTAAACATTACAAAACATAGAAAATCAAAGAAATAAATCTTTATATTATTTTCAATACCGATACAATAAAAAGTGTATTCAATTATTTATCCTTTTCCGAGCTTTTATGTACGTGGTTTCAGGACCGAAATATCGCGTATTTGTCATTTCCTTATTTGGCAAGCTTACTAAGATTTCCAGTGCAGATATTAAAGGGATAAAACTTTTAAAGAGATAAAGAACTCGTCATTCGTTGCATTTAAAAATATCCATACACTGCACTTGTTAATATTTCACTAAACTGTATACGCTTATTGTTCTGGTAACATCTCCTTTCTACATTATCGATAAATTTTCTCCATAACGTTTCACGCCGAGAGCGCCATTAAAAAAACTGTTCGTAAACGTTGTCATCGATCGTATCCAGCTAAATAAACCGGATGTCTCATCCGCACGCGGAATTCGACGCATAACTCGAAAAAAAAAAAATAAGAAAAAGAGATCAACCCCCATAGCCTGGGATTCAAAGAGTGCATGCGTATATAAATTTGATCAAAGCCCGAAATTTTCCAGTATCCGATTCAATCAGTTTAAGTCGTCGTGGCTGAGCGAGCAAAGGCAACCTCGACATAGCATTACGAACTCCTGAGTAACATACCCCGATATCGCGGAGCGCAAAGAGAAGAAAGCAGCTAAAGACGAAACGACGAGCTATTCGAGCGAGCTTAAGTGAGCAAAGAACAAAAAGGAGCGAGAGAGAGAGAGTGAGAAGGGGGGGGGGC
>UELU01077794.1:10316-22645 GCA_900490025.1 Megastigmus dorsalis | reverse complement strand
GGGAGAGAGAGATACACAGACGTATACACACATCGGTAGGCATCCGGTTTTCAGCACGACTCGCGGCGACTGTCCTGTGTGTTTATATATATATGTATATGCACACACAGGTATCCCTCTCTCGCGGCGGTGACTAGAATGCTCGATCGTGGGCGTCGACGACGAGTCCGCGGCGAGTTTCATATATATATATATACAGATATATACAGTGTGTGTGTGTGTGAGTGTGTATGTGTGTAAGTGACGCAGAATCGTAGGATTCCCTCCTCGTGGTGACTCGACTCGCCGCCGTGTGTAAGCCCCGAGTAGTGTGTGTTTCACCTGGGAACCAAGCGAGCTCTATACTTCTCGCATCGGTAAACACACCGCGCTCGTTCTCTCTTTCTCTCTCTCTCTTTCTCTGTGTGTGTAAACTGAGAGGCATTTTTGTTGTACTGCGCAACCGATCGTAGGGCTAGCCTTTTTTTCTAGAATCAGTTTTGGGCTTACAAGAACAAGACTACGTTTTTAATATTTAGAATTGGAAAAAATCGGATGGATCGGCAGAGTTGGAATTTCGAAAAAAAAAAAAACGTATCGCAAAAGCTTCGATCGCTCTGGCCACTGTTGTGCCAATAATAGAGTTCGCTTCCTGGTACAATATATCCTATACCCATTTTTGCCTCGAATATGTGCTCTTTAAATTAGGAAGATTTGAAATGACTGCTTTTCGCGCAGACGCGCGGTCGCAGTTGAAAGTGAAACATAACTCGTCGTTTATTATACTCTGAACGAGAGACATAATTTTGCGATCGGTACTTCAAACTCGTGATTGCAGATTGCAATAGCGAGTGGAAGAAAAAGGTTGAGAAAAAAAACTGTCGTTGCCGGAGGTTAGAGTTAATAAAACATTTATGGATTCTTAACGAATTGTATTCTATTTAGGATGTACATTGAGTAGGCGAGTAGTAATAATTCGAATAGCTTGCAATGAGAAAGGGACAATTTAATGGGCAATCAAGAGTAAAGGATATCATATTTTCGATATCTAACAAAAATGAGGTATCAAGTTATTAAATGAAGAAGTAATGTTATTAACCGATGGATAAAGTAATCAGCTGTAAAATGCTACTTTCATCCGCTGTATCAGATTTTCTTCAACTGAAAATTTTTCCTGGTTCTTGGAAGAGAAAAGTAATAAAAAACGAATCTTGAGAATTGTAATGTAGATCTAATAAGCTACAATTTAATGATAAACTCAGAGATTCATTTTTCTCGCCTCTCTAATGATGATACATGCGACGCCTGAAACTTCAAAACGTCCTTTTCCTGAATTCCCATGGAACTCCACGAGTACAACATACTCTTTACAAAATGAGAGACCTATTAGAAGCAATTTGGACTAACCCTACTTTACGAAGCCTCCCAACCATGAACGAGCACTATGACTTTGAAACAAAAAGCCTTTGATCATGTTTTGAACATAAGAATAGTGTTTGATGGAAAGAATGACGAAACATTTCTCGTAAAACAAATGAAACTTGGTTTCTTTTACCTCAGAGCGCGATATTACGATTTATTGGAAAGATTAGGATTTTTAGCGGTAAATAAGAATGAGTAAACGCGAAAAAATTTTTATACGATATAAGTTGCATAATTTATATGAAATAAAAATAGCGCTTGGACGAGTGTTTGAGATTGTTAGACACCTGTTACTGAGAAAATACAAATATTTACAGTGTCATCAAATGCTTCCTGTACAAAAATATCGCTCATTCCTGTACGACATATTAAAAGTAAATAAAAGTGAAAGATAGTTTATCTTGTAAATTCCTTTTTTTTTCTCAAGTTATCGCATTTTGCACAGGCATCGGGAACGCAAAAGACTTTTATTGCTAATTTGCATTCATTGGCATAACTGTTTTAAATTCACTTAATGGAATAAAATATAAAGTGAGAGATTTCACTGTATCATAATCAAGTCTCGAGAATTTCTCGTGAGAATACTTTCAACTTCATTCAAGGAAAACGTGTTATAATCTAATGAATGAGTAATTCGGAATGTAAATATAAGTCAATGAAATCCTGCGAATGAGGTGTAAATCATCGTATAAAGATTCTTACTTTCTCACGATTGGAATTATTTTACAATTCTTAAAATTTACCAAATTTCATTTGCTTTTAACTCCTTATACTTTCAAGATTTATTTCTATACGTATGATATAAAGCATTTTATCACTTTTACCGTTGTTTTTGCATGGACAAATATGTGCAAAAAACGTAGGGCTTATACAACACTGGATTCATCAATCTGTACAATGTACATATCAATCGCGAGTATCGGACGATGCTTTAGAAAAACAACAAAAAAAAAGGCAGCGAACAACACTGAATACTCGGAGCGAATCAGCTGTATCGCCGTTTCGCAAACAATCGTCGAATTACCATCGATATAGAGAGGATTCCATCGGAAATAAAAAAAAAAAAGAATCCGAATACCTCGGCGAAACACACAGTCTTCGAAATTCCAAATTACGCAATTAAATCCGCTCCCGGCGTGTACATAAAGCGCCAGCCAAAGGAATCTCAATAAACCTACTCTTATTGCTCTGAGTGTGCGCGTACGTCTATGTGTGTGTGTACACACCTTTTCCGAGGTATGCGAACTGCTCCTATGATATAAAGGAAACTTCGGCTCGGCCGAACGTAAAATTGCCCGCGATTCTCTTGGCTCTCGGTAATAATGGTGACTGACGAGCGAGACTCGCGACCGTCCTTAAACCCTCTATATGTGTATATATATATGTAGCCACGGAAACACTCGCATGCATCCTTAAAATTTCCTGTGTCTCGTTGTATACGCTATCGGGTCCTTGGTGAACGTAGCGAGGAGAATTTTGATAGGCGCTGCGCTGTGTGTACCTTGAATACGAGCACGAGGCTTAATTCGGGAAAGAAAAACATTGGTTTTTGGAGTGGAATTGCATTGTGTGGCTGATTTGCAATCGTTCGTTGAATACTAAGTTCGTCGAATACTTGATATTCAACCACTAATCGATTCAATTGGGATGCAACTAATTGAACATCAGTGTCGTTGTTGCAAATTTTTTTTTATAAACTAGAATTTATTGCTCAAACTTTTTACACCGACAAAAGCTCAACATTAGTTAATATTTCGTATATACTAAAATCATTTTGGAGTAAAAAGATATTCTTTTTTTTGTGATGCTACTGTATGGAAAAGTTAACATTAAAAATTAGTTTTAAAGTGAGTAAATGAACGTATCTAGCTACATAACTTTCTATATTTAAAATTTTAAGTTAATAATCGTGCGGTGGACGCTAACTTTGATGGCCTACAATTTTCAGTAATTTTATTATCAAACTATAATTTTAATTAGTATCGGTTAACTGCCTTACTTAACGACATAAAATTCGCAAATGCTTGGGCAATGTTGTTTTTGAAATTCCGCAGGCCAACATTTCGCAAGTGGCAATCTTTGTCCCGACTTTATTTTTCCCTGAACCAATCAAATTGACGATTTTCCAAAAGGAATACATCGGAGAATTCGCGATACCCTGCGATATCGGCACTTGCAACAGTGGGCGCTTCAACGCTCTACAACCAGTGATCAACCCCTATAACCATAACCCATCACCGACACACATTAAAACTAAAACAAAAAGTGTGATAGATAATCGATAGATGAACCGTACCAGTGCAGCGTCTTAAGGATCCTCATTGCGTGCGCCGACTAATCCACATGGACTTTATTTCCCCGCGTCAGCTCGGTTCCAAAACAAATGATAACCAAGCGTCAACCTCAACAGCAGCAACCTTTTGCAAGAGACCAGACTCCAACAACAACGATATATATCTGTGTACCCAACAGCCCGATTATATATTCTCTACCCTTCTCTAATGGACGATCTTATCCAGCACTTGGCCTAACCTGACAAGCTCCCATCTCGCACATCCCTTATCAACACCTTCTTCTAGATAAACACTCTGCAACACCACATCATCTTCGTCAACTTCTACTTCCACAAATATATTCACTCGCGTGTCCTCGTATCTATACGCACAGACAACACTTGTTATTTTTCTTCGCCAGAAGCAGCGGCAAAAATAATGCGTATATATACGCAGCAGCGGCAGCGGCAGCGGCAGCGGCAGCGGCAGCGGCAGCGGCAGCGGCAGCGGCAGCAGGAGCAGGAGCTGAGAGAAGAGATTCAGCCTCTCTTGGTCGTTGTATACCGGTTTTAGGCCGCCGGCAGACAGGTATTCCGGGCTCCGTTAACCGGCTTAATTGCACCCTCGCAGGAGCTTCCCCCTCTTCTTGCTTGCTTCTTCTGTCCCTCTCTCTCTCTCTCTCTCTCTGGTGTGTCTTCGGTTGGAATGCGCGCGCGAGAGCGCGCGGGTTTTCCGAAAAGTCCAGCCCCGCAGGAAAATGCTCTCCACTCCTCTGTATAGAGCCGCTTTCTTTCTCGAGACTTTTCCTCTCTCAGCTGCGCATCGCCACTGATCGCCGCACTACTCGCGTCATCCCGATGTACGTGTGTATATAGTCGCGGAAAATAAAGCGCGGAAAAGCGGGCGATCCGCGGAAGACAGATGAGTGCTGGTACACGCTGGCACTGGCAGAGAGATTATCGCGTGCATCAGTCGCGCACAACTCACCATATATATATATACGTGTGCAAGTACGTGTGTGTACGTGTGTGTACGTGTGTGTGTGTGTGTGTGTAAAAATGTGTATAAAACGTACGAACGCAAGCGGCGAACGGCGTCGCTCGGGCAAGACTGAGTTTGTTGGCTTCGCTTACCCCGTCGTAGCTGCCGCCGTCGTCGGGGAACCCACCGCCGTCGCCGCCGCCGCCGAAGCCGCCGCCGCTGCACCTTACCCGCCCCCTCTCTTCGCTCTCTCTCTCTCTCTCTCTTCCTTTCTCCCCCACTTCGCCACTCTCTCTCGCTCTGTCTCTCTTCTTTTGCTCTGTTCGCTCGCTCTCTCGTTTTCTCTCGCTCGCTCGCGCGAACGGTGCGCTTCTATAGATATATATATATATATATGTATAGAGCGGAGTCATGTCTGTTGGGAAGTGCACACGGAGGTATATATCGGAGGCTAAAGTTTTAGCGACGCTACGGATGTGCGGCTCGCGGCTCGCTTCGTTCGCCCGATGTGCATCACGCATACACACATGCATTGGTATGCAGGCGTTTGATGTACGAGAGGTGAGTATTGTATAAGGTGAGCTTATCAAGGATATTGAGATATAGCGCCTACTACTATTCGGGGAACGTTGAGGTGTGCGGTGGTGTCTTTTTTTTTCGCTGTACATATTCTTATATGACAATTTTAGGTTTGTGCTTCATGGAACGATGGTTTTTGACATTTGCTGAAATGCACTGATCTGTTTTGGAGTTTTACGATTGGAGTTGCTAGGTTAAAATGTATTCGTATACTTTTTATGCTACTACTGTTACAGTTTTCCTTTTTTTTTTATTTTAATGCAATGATAGTTTGATGTATAAGAGATCACCGAATCTTCATGATACTCCAATGGACCTAAACATTAGAAAAAATTCATGAGAAAAGGCGATGTAATACTTTACTATAGTCATTGCAGATAAACGAATGCTAGACTTTATATGTCAACTTAGAGTGCAGATGTAAGTTTTTAACGTTAATTTGTATTTTATATGTTGACTATGGTCACGAGGGATTTTCGCACTTAATGTTTCCATGGAAATTATGTACACCAAAGTTGCATACATCGCTATCGCAGCCATTTTTTAAATCAAAAAACTTTTCAGCATGTTAAAGTCCTATAAGTTTTAAAAATTTGGTAAATACCATAAATCATACTAAAATTATTATGTTTTCAATCGTACAATACACAGTATTTTTAAGATATCAGCGTTAGAATGGGAGTCTGCGAATCCACTTTTTTCCACAGTTGATAAAATGTGAAGCAAGTAATATTTTACGCAACGTTGCCAGATAGTAATGCTTTTAAAGAGAGATGCCACATAAAATATGCAGATTACACCCGTTAATCTTGCCATGTGAATTTTCAGCGCGGATCCAAATGAAACGTCGGCTTATATTTAACGGAATACAGTTGTGGGACCCGAGACACTAGTAAATTAGTTTTGACATCCGAGCAGAACGTCACGCGATATTGTTTGTAATAATTTAAAAAAAACTAATTAGCATTCAGTTATTTTTACGTTAATTATATCGTTCCATTCGGTAAAATGAGCAATTTTTATATTTTTTAGTTCGTTATGATATACTTTATTCTCGCATAAATTAATAATAACTGCAAATTACAGCATACAGATATTTAATACTTAATATCAAACCAAATTATGAGATATACATTTTCTTTCCAACATTTCACAAATGTATTTTCATAAATCAAAAAAAATGGAGCATCATTCATGCTGCAAGGAAACAAAATCACACAAGATCCAGTCCATTTACGACAGCCAAAAGTTAGTCACTGAAATTCTTTTGCTCGAGATTTACTTTTTATACATCTCATACAGCAAACATCTCTGCAGTTCTGAAATAGAATCATCCGGACTCAGTGGCTCATCGTTTCCTTTGTTTTCTTTGAATCGCACGAAAAAAAGAGATCTAGGATTGATGCAACACTGAATCAGTGCAAGTTAGTCAATTTGATGATTTAGCAAGACAAACTGTACAATCTTGTATACAAAGCTGATTAAGAATTCTCTTGCGTATTAGGTCACGAAAAGCGGAATTGAAAAAATCGAAATAAGACAGATGCGACTATAAAGCCAAAAGGATGATGCATCCCCGATAAAATGTCAGTATAAAAAGTATGAAAAGAATTCTTGAAAAGTTTGCGCAAAGTTTTCGAAAATCCAGGAGAAATCGCTTTTCTGGGTTCCAGCACATCAGAAATGTAACAATCGCTCTCATTAAAAATCGCTTGTTTTTTCCAAAAAAAAAGACAAACAAACTCTTTCGATCCACCACGATAAATTACACCCAATCAATCCTTTCATTCAATTATTAGTACAACAATTCGTGCCACATCCCTGGACAATAACAGTTGGCGCATTCATCATTCGTCGTCATCCTACCTCGAGACAAAAATGAAGAAAGATGAGAAACGACGCGCATCACTTATCATCAAGCCCGAAAAGCCTCTTTTTTCATTTTCACCTACGCACTTTACATACACACACACAGACAGACAGATACAACGACTTGCTCATTCATTCCATGCATCCACTCGTGCAGCAGCATCAAGCATCAACAGCAGCAGCAGCGGCAGCATTGTCGGACACTGCACTCCCCGGCATCGCTATATACACTACTCTCTCCTTTTCTCTACAAGAATGGCGGCGGTTTGCGTCGTCCTTCTCTTTTTTTTTCTACCTCTCTCTCTCTCTCTCTCTCTCTCTTTTTCTCCGTGGAGACTGGAAAGAGAGAAGAAGAGTCAGCGGCGCATTGTTCCGTCTTCTCTCCGCAGCTCCGTTCGAGCTCTGCACCAGCTCATATATATATATATATATACGTGCAAGTTGGGCCTCCACCTTATTTAACCAGTGCGTATTATCACACGGTTTTTCGGCCTCCGCTCCTCTTCCTCCATCTCTCGCGCACGCGACTCTTGATAACGCACATTCGCAGAGAAATATTTTAATATTTGAAGTTTACACGCCTTGGCGTACGTATTGTATATAATACAACATGGGAATTCGGGGAATGCGCCGCGAGATTGCATTATTGCGGGGATTTTTTTTAGCCACAGCGTGCATATATAGACACGAGAGAGAGAGAGAGAGAGGGAGAGAGACTTGAGAGGAAACGCTAGAGAGTTTATATACTATTCGTTGTTCGAGTGGTGGCGCATAAGCTGAGGCGAGGGAGAATGCATCTTTTTTTTTCCAGAATCTTTGCAATATCGCGCTCTTTATGCGCGGCTCCGGACGTTGTGCGCGTTACAGTCTCAGGAATGCAAGGGAAATGCAATTATTCCTTACGCCTACTCGATCTTTCTGTCTTATTATTAATTTTCTACTCGCAGGTGTTGAAGGAATGACTGAGCTGAGGTACTTTTTTAAACTTACAGACTTGAGAAATTTTGATTGGCTGTGGTTGAAGCACCTATAACATAAAAATTTCAGTGCGAAAATTTACCTACATCGATCGATATAATAAAGAATTCTAGCGCGTGGCATAGTATAAAAAGGATGCTCGTAATCGTGGCAGCTCATTATTAGAATAAAGTTGTTAGTCATAGTATATCCAGATAAATACAGTGATTTTCTCGGGTGAAATTTCGCCGAACGATTCTGCAAAAGGCGGCAGCGCTGCAACAATGGCAGCGGAGGTTTCTTTTCTGCCTTCAGATTTTCACATATCCTCGTTTTTTTTTTTCGTTAATTAACGAAAATAATTAATGCGCACACGCGCTATTTTTAATAGGACACGAATTCATTTTGGAGAACTCGTTTGTTAGCTAAATAAAAAGTTGCGCGTTGGATGCACAATCTGCTGATGCGATCGTTACGCTTATCATACTTAGCATTGCATCTGCGGTGATGATTAATCTTGCTTTTGTAACGTTTTTATTACGGAACGATGCTCCAAAATACGTCGTTAGTTACTTTGTGAAATCCTTATAAGAATTTATATCATATTTTGACCTTTTCAAACTACTATTTCAAACTAAATCTTCATTCTATTGATGCTGAAAGTGAATAATTTTTCTCGCCCGTTATGATAAGAATGCCTGCATCTTCTTTGCATTGTGAAGGAATGCGAATGTTTAACATTACTCACTAGTTGAATTCACTTAAAGTGCAATTTTACTCGCAGTACTTATACTATGGGTATAAGTCATTCTTAGAGAGTAACACTTTCATTCCCAGCGAAGACTAGTTAGCATTTTTTCCTCTTTTGCAATGGGAGAGTACTTTTGACTGCCGTGTATAGGCGAAACTGAACAGCATCCTTTATTTCAACGTTGAATAATCAGTTATAATTTCCAAGCTATACGGTAATTGAAAATTGGTTCGATTAATAATCCATAGTGTTTACGAGGTGACACTCCCACTTTGTAAGATTAAATGTTAATGAGGAGATAATTGCAGCATCGGAAGCTAATTACATAAATGACCCATGATTCACTAACCCCATTACCGCGATTATTCAACGATTAACCTTCGAGCCATTGAAATTTAGCGGAACGGTGAAAAGTCAATTGGACGAAAATGACAATTCGCAGTCGAGACTTTCCTCGACCGCATCGTCATTCCACATAACGCAACGAGAAAGATCCCGAGCTGCTGCTGCTGCGGGACGGTACAGTACGCGTATACACACACACACACACACACACATATATATATATATAACTATCCCCCTCGACCCGGCGTTCAAATCTCTCGGTGCCAGCTCTTCGCCTTATATCCTCCATATACATACAACACACACACACACACACAGACGCAGAGATGCACGCATACACCGCATGCACACGACGGAGAGTTTACTTCGCTCCGGTTGCGCGGCGCTCGGGCTGCTCTCTCGCGGTTTATGCCGCGCGGAGATGCATACTTTCGCGACTGTGCATGCCAGCGCCCGAGAGCAGGAGAGAGGAGAGGTGCAGCTCGCTCTGGAATCCCACAGCTGATTCGCCCGCGGAGAGAGAGACTCTCCTTATATACCTACCTCCTTCTTGGCCAAGCGCGTTTTCAAGGTCTGCGAGCGTTTCTCTCTCTGGTGTGTGTGCGCGCCTGTGTGTGCGCGCGTGTGTGTGTGGAGTTGCGGCTGACTGTCGGACGATTATCTCTCTCGAGTGAGTAAGATTCGTTGCTTCTGCGGGAGAATTTTCGCGAGAGAGAAGCGCGTGGAGATTCTCGAGTTTTTTCAGCTGCCCGAGTGTGGATTCATCTTTCGCAAGCTTTCGTACTGGATCCTCTTGGTGAAGCTATTGGTTGTTTTGAAAAATTCCGAAGCTTTAATGTTTGTTTACGTCGGTTCACAATTTTGGTTGGCGCAGCTCTATTTGAACCCTTTCATCGAGATGGTACAGCAAGATTTTTCGTTTTTTTTTCTATACAGATCAGAAAAATTGTATACGAGCTTAATGGTTTAATTATTCGAAGGTTTACAAAAAACTATGTGAATGTTCAAATGCCAGTATTAGCTTTAATTCCACTCATTTATATGGCTCAGCGTTCGAAAATACTATACTATTCCGAGCGCAAACCGTACAGAAAAGCAGAAAATATCCTCGATGTAAAAAGGAAAAAAATAACGCAGACTCGACTTACGCGTGGCCCTGCATGAATAACCCAGCTGTCGAAGCTTATACACATCCACCGCTTGGCGTACAGTTTTTCTTTTTCCCTCCGTGCAGCGCAGACGCGCTACGCCGAACCACCTGTTACACACCCACATGCAAAGAAAATGCTCGTTCGATTATATTCCATTCCCGTATAATTTCTTTCTCTTCGTTTCCACCGCGAGTCTCGATCGTGGACTTATGGGTGAAAACTATAGCGCAAAATGTGGATTCTGTTGCCCGAATTGGAAATGTTTGTAGATTTTGGAAAAGATTAGTAGTGCAATGAATGATTAAGTAATGTGATATTTTTAATTTCGAGCAAGACATAATTAAGTTGCTGGTAAAATTAGAGTAGATTGCGTTTCTAAAATTTTTCGAAATAGGGGAGAATAACTTAACAGAACCATAATTTGTCGTATTAATAATTGCACGAAGGATGACGATTTAACGACTTTTAGCATTATTTTCTACATGTTATATCATGTTCAAAAAGTTCCGCCTAAAAATATATTGTCTGCCGCTCGGCTGCAAGTGAATAATACTATCGCCATTTAAAAAACGAAAATTTATCTCGAACTTTAATCCACCCTCAAAAGGTATATATATATATTCGAGTAGAAGCGTGTGGTTACGAGCCACAAAGCTCGATAGAATATAATACGAGAATTCTCGGTAAAAGAATTCGTTTAACGACTGGACCGCATATATATGTATATATATATCCCATTCAAGTCCCGCGGGGCTGTATAAATCTACTCGCACTTATATAAAACCCCGGCTGGGATGATCGAGAGAATAGTCAGAGAGAGAGAGAGAGAGGGAAGCGCTACGGATCAAAGAGACTTTATACATATATATCTATGCGCCCCTTCGAAGGAATCGAGCGATGCACGAGCTGAGAGCCTACATATATATACCTGGAATCGGGCATTTAAAAAGAAGCGACTTTTAAAGCCCATGGCGTATATAGTGGCTGTTTTATGCATCGGACTGCAGGTGACGCGTTTAGCTTCCCTTTCTTTTTTTTTTTTTTTTCACGAAGCTCGTGGGACGAGAAGGTCGAATGTCACTGGATTTTGTGATCGAATGATAATCCGCCGAGTGTGCAGCGGAGGCAGGAGGATGTTTGTACGAATTGGATATGAGTAAACAGCTCTTGGGGGTTTTGGAGGTATTCTCACACTCGCACATGTCTTGGATGAAGTGACTTTTTTTCAAGATGGTTGGGGGGATGAAGGCAAGATTTTTTTAGGGGGTAATAAAGGATGGATTAAGCGGTCGATGAGGCTTGATCGATTGACGCGATTGTGCTCTTAAGATTCTTTACTTATGGAAAGGTAATTATCATCGTTTAGTCAAGAATGAAGGATAAAATTAATCGACTTGATTACCGATATCCCGTATTATACACTGTTCAAAATTTATTTAAAATTAGGGAGAAAACAACGTATTATCATTTCGATTATGACTTAACTTACTTTTTACAATACTTGTAAAGATTCGAGCGGTATGTATTTCAATCTAATGCAATTTCATCACGATAAAAAAAAAAGAAAACTTTGTACTCGTACACTCGAACTCTGTAATCACAATTAAGACGCGTAACGAGATACGTCCACCGTGCGCGATTAGTAAGCCATAATAAACAGATCCTTCATTCTGTACAGCAGAGAAGACACGCGTCATCTGTAAACAGCGAATGAAAAGGGAAAAAATACGAGAGTAAACTCGGTGCACACATGTCGCGCAGAGCAAGACACTCGGCCTCTTACAAAAAAAAAAACAACAACAAAAAAAAAACAAAAAAAGGAAAAATAAGAAATATTTACTTCCGCCTGTATCTCTATAAGCGTCTATTGCTGCTGCTATACTACAACAATCGCGGTGGTATTATAAAGCAGCTTATGGATATGGATAAGACGAGGAAATTATATATTTCTCAATATTCGCTCGGTCATACGTTATCATGCGTGCAGCAGTATATGAGGGCGCCTAAGATTTCACCTGCTCG
>UELU01077792.1:0-10145 GCA_900490025.1 Megastigmus dorsalis | reverse complement strand
ATACACACAACCTTTAAACGTTGATAATGACTTCTTTAATAATAAAAGCGGGCCCCGCACGCGGTCATCATTTGAGTCAGAGGTTGTGGGGTTTTAGGTTATTATACGAATATAAACTATTTTATAAAGAGTTCGAATAAGTCATTATATATACATAATCTTTTATAATTTGATAGATATTTCTTTAATAACGAGAGCGGACGTCGCAGGCGAACATCATTGGTTTCTGGAGTTGTGGGGTTTTAGGTTATTATACAATTATAACCTATTTTATAAAGAGTTAGAATAAATCATTATAAATACATAATCTTTTATAATTTGATAATTATTTCGTTAATAATAATAGCGGACGCTGCAGGCCAACATCATTGGCGTCTGGAGTTGTGGGGTTTTAGGCTATTATACAATTATAACCTATTTTATAAAGTGTTATAATAAATCATTATATATACATAATCTTTTATACATTTATAATTATTTCTTTAATAACGAAAGCGGGCGCCGCAGGCGAACATCATTGGGGTCGGGATTTGTTGGGTTTTTGGTTATTATACAATTATAATCTATTTTATAAAGAGTTCGAATAAGTCATTATATACACCCAATCTTTTTTACGTCGATAATTATTTCTTTCATAATAAAAGCGGGAGCCGCAGGCGAACATCATTTGGGTCGGGGGTTGTGTGGTTTTAGGTTATTATACAATTATAATCTATTTTATAAAGGGTCCGAAGTAGTCATTATATACACACAACCTTTAAACGTTGATAATTATTTCTTTAATAACGAAAGCGGGCGCCGCAGGCGAACATCATAAGGGTTCGGGGGTTGTGGGGTTTTAGGTCATTATAAAATTATAACCCATTTTATAAAGTGTTATAATAAATCATTATATATATATATATATAAACTTTTATACTTTGATAATTATTTCTTTAATAACGAAAGCGGGCGCCGCAGGCGAACATCATTGGGGTCGGGGGTTGTGGGGTTTTAGTTTATTATACAATTATAACCTATTCTATAAGGGGTTAGAATACCTACCTCAAATCTTTCTTTATTTTAAATTATGGGAGGTAAAAAGTATATGTTATAAGCCGGATTATGCTGAATGATTGTATCCCAGATATATCGAACCTTTCACTTTACTATTCGGGATTCCGAGATACCTTTTTTTCAATCTTGTTCATTAATTTATTGTTATGCTACCTCAAACCTATCATTATTTAAAAGTATGTGAAACAATAAGTACAAGCTATAGATTTCTACTATGCGGCATTGTCCTGAATGATTTTTTACCAGATTTATCCAGCATTTTACTGGACGAATCGCGATTTATCGGTATCTTTTTTTCAACCAAGTCATTAATTGATGCTTATGCTACCTCAAATCTTTCTTTATTTAAAATTATTTGAAACAATAAGTACATGTTTTATGTATCTACTATGCGGCATTATCCTGAATGATTTTATACCAGAATTCTCGCGCATTTTACTTGATGAATCTTGATTTCTAGATGACTTTTTTTAATCAATTCATTAATTTATTGTTATGCCACCTCGTATCTATCTTTATTTAAAAGTATGTGGAAAAATACGTTCAAGTTATAAATTTTTACTATGCAGCATTATTCTGAATGATTTTCTACCAGAATTCACGAGCATTTTACTTGACGATTCGTGATTTCTCGATATCATTTTTTTAAACAATTCATGAATTTATTGTCATGCTACCTCGAATCTTTCTTTATTTTAAAGTATGTGAAACAATAAGTACAAGCTATAGATTTCTACTATGCGGCATTGTCCTGAATGATTTTTTACCAGATTTATCGAGCAATTTACTTGTCGAATCGTGATTTCTCGATATAATTTTTTTAAACAATTCATTAATTTATTGTCATGCTACCGCAAATCTTTCTTTATTTTAAAGTATGTGAAGTAAAAAATTATGTTATAACTTTCAAGTGCGCCGCATCATCCTGAATTATTTTATACAAGATATTTCCAACTTTTCTGTCGAAAAATCGTTACTTCTCGATATCTTTTTTTCAACCAATTCTATTGTTTATTGTTATGCCACCTTAATTCTTTCTTTATTTAAAAGTATGTGGAACAATAAGTACCAGTTATAAATTTCTACTTAGCGGCATTACCCTGATTGATTTTTTACCAGATTTAGCGATCATTTCACTTGACGAATCGCGATATCTCGTTACTTTTTTTTTAAAGAATTTATTAATTTATTGTGATGCTACCTCAAATCTACCCTTACTTAAAAGTATGTGGAACAAAAAGTACTAGTTATAAATTTCTTCTAAGCGACATTACCCTCAATGATTATATCCCAGATATATCGAGCATTTCACTTTACGAATCGGGATTCCACGATATCTTTTTTTTAAACAATTCATTAATTCATGGTCGTTCTACCTCAAATCTTTCTTTATTTTAAAGTATGTGTCAATAAGTACAAGTTATAAATTTCTACTATGCGGCATTATCCTGAATGATTTTTTACCAGAATTTTCGAGCGTTTTACTTGACGAATCGCGATTTCTTGATAATTTTTTTTAACAATTCATTAATTTATTGCTATGCTTCCTCAAATCTATCGTTACTTTATAGTATGTGAAACAATAAATACAAGTTATAAATTTGTACTATGAGGCATTAAGCTGAATTATTTTATCCCAGAATTTTCAAGCATTTCACTTTACTAATCGGGATTCCACGATATCTTTTTTTTAACCAATTCATTAATTTATGGTTATTCTACCTCAAATTTTTCTTTATTTTAAATTATGCGAGGTAAAAAGTATATGTTATAAGTTTCATGTGCGCCGGATTATCCTGAATGATTGTATCCCAGATATATCGAGCATTTCACTTGACGAATCAGGATTCCACGATACCTTTTTTTCAAACTGTTAATTAATTTATTGTTATGCTGCCTCAAACCTATCATTATTTAAAAGTATGTGAAACAATAAATACAAGTTATAAATTTCTACTAAGCGGCATTATCCTAAATGATTTTTTACCAGATTTATAGAGCGTTTTACTTGACGAATCGCGATTTCTTGATAATTTTTTTTAACAATTCATTAATTTATTGCTATGCTTCCTCAAATCTATCTTTACTTTATAGTATGTGGAACAATAAATACAAGTTATAAATTTGTACTATGAGGCATTAAGCTGAATTATTTTATCCCAGAATTTTCATGCATTTCACTTTATGAATCGGGATTCCACGATATCTTTTTTTTAACCAATTCATTAATTTATGGTTATTCTACCTCAAATTTTTCTTTATTTTAAATTATGCGAGGTAAAAAGTATATGTTTTAAGTTTCATGTGCGCCGGATTATCCTGAATGATTGTATCCCAGATATATCGAGCATTTCACTTGACGAATCCGGATTCCACGATACCTTTATTCAAACTGTTAATTAATTTATTGTTATGCTACCTCAAACCTATCATTATTTAAAAGTATGTGAAACAATAAATACAAGTTATAAATTTCTACTAAGCGGCATTATCCTAAATGATTTTTTACCAGATTTATCGAGCATTTCACTTGACGAATCGCGATTTCTCGATATTTTTTTTTAACAATTCATTAATTTATTGTTATGCTTCCTCAAATCTATCTTTACTTAAAAGTATGTGAAACAATAAATACAAGTTATAAATTTGTACTATGAGGCATTAAGCTGAATTTTTTATCCCAGAATTTTCTAGCATTTTACTTGACGAATCGTGATTTCTCGATATCATTTTTTTAAACAATTCATTAATTTATGGTCGTTCTACCTCAAATCTTTCTTTATTTAAAAGTATATGAAACAATAAGTACAAGTTATAGATGTCTACTATGCAGCATTATATTATGAAGAATCTCGAGCGTTACAGAGGTCATTCTCTCTCGAGGAGCTCATGGCGCGCCTGCCCGACATGGGCAATCATTCAGAGGCGAAAGGAGAAAGTCAGGATCATGATATTGCCTCGTCCCACTGAGCTGTCTCGGAAGAGGGATAGCTGCCTGCCAGCCCAAGGTCCTCATACCCTGTTGAGGTAAATGTGATGAGTGAGAATGTAAGTAAGAAATCAGTTTCATTTGATTTGAAAAACGATAACAAAAAGAAAGGTATGTCAGAAAACATGTTTAGACGCGTTATTAAAGAAAAAGTGAAGTCAATTCTTAAAGACGAGCGAAAATTAAATTTTCGTTAGATTAGAAATTTATTAGATAATTTAACTGAAAAAATTCAAATTGAAGTACTTAGTAAAGAATCGGGAGTTAATCGAATTTATAAATTAGCGAACAGTTGTAAATTTGAAATGTTCGAAGATTTCTTGATTTCCGAATTAAAGACTAGAAAGTTAGATTATATCTTAGATCTAGAAAAGAGAAAGAGTGAGTTTGAAGGTAAAATCTCGGATGACAATAACCGTGTGCGAGACATAATTATAAACCACATAGATGTGCAATATTATTCTAAGATAGTCGACTTGATAGATCCGATAGAGATTTTAGACAAATTAAAAGAACCAAAAAGACTGGAAACTAGAACTACTAGCGTTTCTGCTCGAAGAGATTTGTATAATTTAAAGTATAGACCGCAAAGAGAGAACATAATTGAGTTTTGCGACAAATTTAATGAAAAGATCAGGATATTTGACAGCATTCCGAATACAGGACGACTAGAGGAAAAAGAGAAGAGATATATTTCTACAGGCTGTTACTGAACCTATGCCGACATAAACGTGGTTGATTGCGTATGCAGGGAGTCGACAGGTAAAGAGATGACATTCCTTCAACTAAAGAATTATATTTTATAGGTATACTCAGACGAGACGAGAGCGTGATAAAACCGCGTTATTCACACATGAGAGCTTCAGGCCGCAAAAGAGTGTATTTAGACGCAGGAGCCGGACAGTCAGGTCTGAGCGAACTAAAGAACTGCCTAAAAGAACAGGACCAAGGTGTTATTCCTGCGGGATGGCGGGCCATCTCAGCAGAGATTGTCTGGCAGAAGGCAAGATATTCTGCTATCGATGCAATTCTCTGGACAATCATATTGCAGCGGAGTGCAACCGCAAGAGGAGGAACAAGGAGCTGAAGCAAGCTCCAGAAACGAAGCGACCCAGAACTGTGAGCTTCGACAGAAGACAGGAGTCTCTGCCCGCCCATCGAGGCTTTGGACGAGCGAGAGGTCAAAGCGGCTGACCGTTCAAAAGAAACGCGCCAGGGGCATGGAGGCGCAATCGCAGCAACTCCCGAGCTGGAAGATGCTCAAGCGATCGTAAGGGAAAAGAGCAGACCCCTAACACATCCCTGATGGCCATTGCGCTAAATTACGGAAGTACGTCTTATTTAATAAAGAAACGGCGTGAGAGACCTATTTGCGCGAGAAGCGACAAATCTCTGATTGAATTTATTAAATGAGTTACGCAAATAAAAAGAATTGAGATCGGGGAGGAATTTCAATTAAAGAATGTATTATACTCTAAAGATTTAACAGAAAACTTATTACTATTAAGACAGTTTTTTGACCAAGGTCTAGAGATTTATATGGATGATAAGATAATTGGCATATATGATCCGGTGTTAGAGAAAGCTATACTCAAGCGAAAGTATGTAAAGCCCTTCTTGCAAGTGAGAATTAAAATATCAAAAGACAGACTGTGCGACAGTAAAAACACCTCTGCCCTCGTGAGCGAGTCAAAGACGAGCCGTATTTACAAAACTAGAAGTAAAGTCAGACAGGCGAACGATATGACTGAAAACGCTTTATTAAAATCAAAAGAGATGATTGAAATAGGAAACAAAAAGACAGTAGACGAACGGAAACAAGATACGACAGATCAAAGAGAAAAAACATTGACAAATATGACAGTTCATAGAACAGATTTATTAAACTCGTTGATAATAAAAAGACTAACTCGAACCTAGATGAAAGATACGCAGAAAACGAAATAGATATAGATTATACTGATAGAAAGAAAGAAAAGGAAAAAATGTTAAATTATTTAATGAAGTTAGCTAAATCAAACCTGAATTTGATAAACGAAAAGGAGATAAGAGACGATAAGATTTTAAACGAGTCGAAATTTGTTTGTTGACTAAAAGCATTAAATTACCATTTAATAAGATACGATGGCGTGCAATAAGACCGTTGCATATTATTCGCGGTGATACGATGGGACCGATTAGTCCCTTATCTAGATAGATGACTTCTCAATTAAATTCAAAAACAATACGCCAGAGTGTATACAAAGTTTTGTAAGAAGTGTCCGAAATGTTAATAGGAACAAATGAAAAGGTATGTTTTCTCCGGTGCGATAGAGGGACAGAATTTACAAGTGGTGAAACAGTAGATGTACTGAATAGCTTAGGAGCTGAATTGCAGCTTGCTTGTCCAGACACTCCAGAACAGAACGGTGTTGCTGAGAGATTCAACAGAACCTTAGAAATGAGATTTAGAGCGATGATGCTCGCTTCAGGTTTACCCACCAACATATGGAATTTAGCTGTCAAAGCCGCCGTGTACACGTATAACAGAACTCCGCATAAATCGATAGAGATGAGAGCTCCACTGGAGAAACTAAATTCAATGTACAGTGGCAAAGTAGAACAATTGAAAAGATTTGGATGCATCGCGTATGTAAAAATACCGCGTAATACTGGCATCAAATTTGGCAGTCAAGCCGTGAGAGGTTTCTTGGTACGTTATGTGCAGACAGGCTACATTGTATACGCACCCGAGCAACGTAAATTGTATGAGAGCACACTTCAAATTTATAGAAAAGTTAGTGTATAATAATTTCTATAACAAGCAAGAGAGTAGTATGATAGAAGTCAATGACACGAACAATAACAGAGAAAAGAATAGAACGAGAGACCAAACGATCAGAGAAACAGAGGGAGTATCTGTAGATAACGAGCTTAACAAAAGGAGAGATAGACCGCGAAAAACGGTAAAAGAAGCGAAAATATTATTCACGTTGTAAGACGAAGCAATGAATACAGATTTCGATAGAGATACGAGCGATATCAAATATCATGCACTATTAGCAAAGATACAGGGCGACCCTCAGACTTATAAAGGCCATGAACTCGCCAGAATGTAAGACAAGAATATTGATGATTTAAGAGAGATATATGCTCCAGTATCGAGATTAGCTTTAGTGAGAGCTTTCTTGGCGATTGCAAACAAATTCGTTTTGAAATTAATACAGTTAGATATAGAGATCGCTTTTCTTTATGGAGATTTAGACGAAGATATATACATGACTTTACCAGAGGGACTGAAGGTAAATTCAGACATAAGAGAGAAATTTGTATGGAAGCTAGTAAAATCATTATACGGTCTGAAAATCAGTCCAAAGAAATGGAATGACAAATTTTCAAATACGATGTATAAATTAGGCTTTGAAACAAACGACCTGGATCCCTGCTTATTTATTAGATCATCCAAGACGGGTGTGATTATAGTATTATTATATATTGATATATTGATAGCGGGACATGAAACTAAAGACCTGAACGATATAAAAGACAGTTTAAGTGGAGAGTTTATTACCGAATATCTGGGAGAACCTCAAAGGTTTTTAGAAATTAAAATTGAAAGAAATTTTGAAAGAAAGACGATGCGCATTAGCCAAGAAAAGTTTATTGAGCAAATGTTAAAACGATTCGGATTTAATAAGACTCGGCCAGTAGTGACACCGATGGTGTATTCACAGGTTAATAACAAAGACAGGAAAAGTAGAGAGGAAAGTGAATATACTAAAGAGATTATACCGGACAGATTGTATCGGGAAGCCATAGAATCACTTCTATACTTAGCAAACTCGACCAGACCAGACATAGCTTACGCAACGAATGTGCTAAGTAGGCACCAAGTAAATCCGACTGTGCTTGAATGGGCCATGGTAAAGAGAGTATTTCAGTATCTGACAGGTACAAAGAGTTACGGTTTAACCTACACAGCTGAAAGAGACGATATGACTGCGTATTCAGACGCCTGTATAACCGACTGTAAGAATTCAGAAACGACATGTGGGTATGTAATTAAGTTGTTTGGGGATACAATTGCGTGGATACACAAGCAAACGAGCGTTGCTTTGTCCACATGTCAAGCAGAGTATGTAGCAATAATCGAGACATGCCAAGAATTAATGTCTATACATACTTCACTTAAATTTATTTTAAATTAGGATATGAATCCTATGAAAATGTTCTGCGATAAAATGGCAGCTTTGTCGTGCGCCAAGACCAGTGGTGGCAATAAATTACGATATATGGTAGAAAGACGCGAATACTATGTAAAAGAGTGCTATGTTAAAGTGATTTGGATTAAATCACAAGATAAGCTAGCAGATATGCTATCCAAAGCTTTGCCATTAGCGAGCCATGAAGGACTTACAAATCAAGTAATTAAAAGCTAAGGTGTGTTTACTTTACAGATATACCCGACCATGACGAGCTAGAGAAGGAGGATTGGGACTCTGCCTAAACGACGAGGATAGATGGCTCATTAAACCAACAGGAATCACCTGAATACAATTGGAAGAGTCGAGATTATTATTTAATTCTAAGTAGCGAAATAGCTAGAAACAATCGGCTTTAATATAAAAATCTTAATAGTTAACTAACTATAGGCAATCAACCTCAGACATGATTATATGAATATATATATCGTTATATAGTTTGATTGATTTTTAGAAATGAAATGATGTGAGATTAATATTTGTAGCCGTGCTGCAAATTCAGATACAAAGTCCTCTGTTGAAAGACAGTTCTTGATAAGAGTACATCTATCTGTAGAATGCCATGAGCTACAGATAATTTCAGTTATAGCTCTCTTTTTTAATGTTTTAGTTATATAATTTGTAAAGTTTTCAATTTTCGGGCAAGATTGGCATTCTCTAAGATAACACACATCTTTTGCCTTTCTACATACCGCCAATGAAAAGCAATCCTTGTAATTTTTAAACGATTGATTTGAAGCACTGTTGTTTTTTTTTAAAATATCAGCATCAAACATGTTTTTATAATTTTCATGTATTGTACAAATGCACACAGTATGAGTACCTTTTGCACCTGCAAAGATACACCACTTAGGACGAAGTTGAGAAAACTTAGTAAGTCCAATAGGATGCTCTGGATTCAACTTCTTAAATTCTACATGTAATGACTTAATATCAGATAGCAACAGCCTCTTTTGTACTTTTTGTTTTTTTCCATCAACTAC
Organism: Megastigmus dorsalis; assembly: GCA_900490025.1. Classification (NCBI taxonomy): domain Eukaryota; kingdom Metazoa; phylum Arthropoda; class Insecta; order Hymenoptera; family Megastigmidae; genus Megastigmus; species Megastigmus dorsalis. The sequence goes on along the minus strand of UELU01077792.1, from coordinate 876 downwards.
TATTGTAATAGCTTCATTTTTATGAGGCATCACTTTACTATTAATATCATCTTCGTAAAATTTTTCTACTTTTATCACAGTATCTTCTGGTAACGTTTTTCCAGGACTTGAAGTTGGCGAAGCCAATACGCCCTCCAGTTTTCTTAACTTCTTAGCTGATTCAGCCATTCTTCTAGAAATATTGAATTCCGAAGCTAGTTGCCGAATACTCCAACATTCAGGAGCGATTGTAAGAATAACAAGTCTCAGGGGATCACTTATATCCAAAGAAGTAAATTTACTTTTTAATCCATTTAACAGTTCTTCTAGTTGATCTTCCCTAGACAGACATTTTTTTTTTGGTAGGAGATGGATCACAATCGCTTTCAGAGACCTGCAATTGCACATCATTCTCGCTATTGTGGGACTGAATAGATTTAAAATCTTTTCTACATTTTGAACAAATTTTTTCTGAAAACGGAAAATTTGGAAATTTATTCTAAAAATTTTTGGATATTAATCGTAAGTCTTTGCCAACGTGTCCATCATGACTGTTACGTTTATATGTATATATGTATAGGTATGTGAGTACTTGGTGATGCAGTCAGGAACCAGGAGGTAAGTGGGAGTGGGTGAATGAAATATCGTGTCCTTGAATTTGAATGCTTTATTCGGCAGTCCTTCCTTCGGCCTCGTGGCTTACAGTCTGATCATCGCTCTCTCGCCGAGCGGCTCTTTCGCTCCTCTCTCATCGTGCGCGCTCTGACGTTATGTCTCGGTACTCCGCGCTTACCTCACACATACCAACTCGAATACACCACAATTCTCCACCTCTTTTAATTGTGTAGCTTCGACTGATTTACAATTCGTTCTGACCTGCGCAGCGGTCTTACAATC
>UELU01077789.1:8598-48184 GCA_900490025.1 Megastigmus dorsalis | reverse complement strand
CCCCCCCCCCCCTCTCCCTCCCTCTCTATCTCCTTCTGTATATATGCACGTGTATATACATCTCTATTTCTCTGCACGCGCACACAAACTTCCTCGCTTAATTTATCGTTTTCCCATCCGTCGTTCCTCTTTTCACCGTTCTACCTAGCGAAACTTGATTTTTTACTTTGCTCATTCAGTACTGCTTCTTTGCTATATACATAATATAATGCAGTGTAACTCACATGCATCCATCGCGACTTATTTGCTTTTCATTTGCTTTCTTATTTAGTATCTCGAAGCGATATACAGGAGGAATGATTGATATCGAATGCTGGTATACCGGTGAATGTGCAGTATTCCAGATCTAAGGTGAATCCCGTCGTACGTTTCATTTTCTTTCCAATAATGATTATGAAATTTATAAAATCAAAGATTCAGTTTTCAAACGACATTTTTTTCTCGCCATACTTATTCGCCATACTTATTCCTTCATCCATTAGTACAGTTATAATTGCAAGTAATTGTATAGCAAAAAATGCGTGTACAATGTTAGGGAGCAAGTTGTTTTAACTAAACAAAATTTATTTATAATTTAAATTTTAATTCAAATGTAATCAGCTATTGCCACAACATTTAAAATCGATTTTATATACTAAATAATATATTCTGAATGAAGTACATAATTTAGAACGTATGGTAAAAATGATCAAAATTTTTATTATAAATCTTGCTAGTTGTTTACAAAGCCGATAGTACGGTGAACTTGGTGAGTTTTACAGTGTTTGATGAATTTTTAATTTATATTTTATAAAATTTGATGAATTTTATGAATATTCGTCAGTAAAATTTATATAATTATTTTTAATTTATAATTCAAATTTTATAAAATATAAATTAAAAATTCATCAAACATTGTAAAACTCACAAGCTCACCGTACTATCGGCTTTGTAAACAACTAGCAAGATTTATAATAAACATTTTGATCAATTTCACCATGCGTTCTAAATTATGTACTTCATTCATAATATATTATTTAGTATATAAAATCGATTTTAAAAAACCATTTTTAATGTTGTGGCAATAGCTGATTACATTTGAATTTAAATCTAAATTTTAAGTATCTAGTATATGTTACTATAGTTTCTATTTCATTTATACGGAAATAACTTTAAATATACAACAATATTTTTATAGGTTGATTGACAGATAAACTATTATATTGCAATTTAATTGAAAAGACTTCTTTGAAATGAATCATGCGCATGAAGCCAACGTTAAAAAAAATAAAAACTTTAATTATTATTAATCTAGATTTCACAGTCGTTCTCTGTATAAATAAAATATTTATATTTCAACTATATTACTACTTCACATACGTTGTGAAGGATTTTTCAAAGGATTTTTGTAATAATTATGTGAATCTGGGACAAATTGGGTATAATTTATATAAAATTTCATCATACGTACATTTCATTAAAGCAGTGATCTAATAAATTTTCATTTTACCTCTGCATTATAATGAATCATCCGATTGATCAGTTCTCTTGAAAATAAAAAATAAAAAAAGTAAATACTTGCTCCGAGTAGACTCAATATGGGTATACACGTTATACAACAGAGAAATATGCACACTATGTAATATACAAGACAGCGTGAAACTGCTGAGCTTTGTTCACGCAGAAGTAGACTGCTCAAAGCATTTTATGCGCTGATCTACAGAAAAATATGATCTAAATTGATATAAGATTTGTTTGAAATATCCATGTTTAGTAGCAGATACTATCAGTTTATATTGAATTTGAATAGCTTCGAAGAAAAGAATTACTGTGTTTGCATCGTAATATCGAGATCGCTCTGGCTTAAAACTCAATAATCAAACGCTTTTGAGCGAAACAGATTATTCAAAAGTGAATCGAGCTTGCACATTCGATTTCTAGACAAGAAGATCGCAGCTGACGTTCCCTGTGTAAGGAAGAAATCGGCTCACGGCTCACGGCTCACGGCGTACGGCGCCCAGCTCCTGGTCCGCGGGTCCAGTCTTCGGCGTTGGCAACGGGATATCGCGCGCTCGGTGCACTTAAAGAGAGCCGGCATCGGTCGGTCGGCTCGCGGTGACGTCCTCGTTGTGGGGATCGCGGGAGAGAGCAGAAGAGAGCAGAAGAGAGCACAAGAGACAGCAAGAACCAAAATAAAGTAAAGGTACACAGCTGCGTCGTATAATAGTAGTAGAGTTGTGCTAGTTGTGCGAGTTGTGCGAGTTGAGCGAGTTGTGCGAGTCGAGCGAGTCGAGCGATCGAGGGTGGGGCGTCGGAGAGGAGGAGGAGGAGGAGGAGGAGGAGGAGGAGGAGGAGGAAGAGAGGAACTCCGCGAGAGGAGAGACGGAGCATCCGCACACGGAGCAGAGCTGGCGCGCGCGTCCGATGCGAGGGAGGAGAGCATGCGCGCGCTACGTAAGCGGAGCTGCGCCGAAGGTCGGCGGCTCGGCTGCACTCGGGGCGGGGAGGATCGCTCGTTCGGTTGGGGGCTTGGGGCTCGCTTGGGCCACATTCGGCAGTTGGCGCGCTTCGCCGCTACACTCGCTCTCGCCGCGCTCCACCGCAGATCCTCACCGCACACTCGCGCGCCCGATTGCTCCGTCAACAGTGCTCTCAAGACCTTGTTGTACACCTCGAGGGCGAACGAGCTCCCGCCGCATCCATCGCGCGGAGCCGCCTGACGCGTGCCGAGCTGCTCCGAAACTGTTGCCGCTGCTGGCTCCCGCGGCCGGACACGTTGCCGCTTAGCCGACTGTAGCGAACGCGAGAAAGTTTGAGTGCGCGCGCGGAAACGGCACCGACGCCAGCCCGTGCGGACAGTCGTTCCGTGAGTCTCGGGCCGCCTCGGTTCTCTGTTATAGCCTCTTATATATACAGTCTGTGCAGTGTCGAGATAGTCGAGATAGTCGAGATAGTCGAGATAGCAGAAGTGTGCCTAGACTGCGCCGCCCGCCGAGTATGTGACTCGGGAGTCGGGGACGAGCCGATCCAACCCCGCAACAGTGCTCCGCTCTTCTTCTATACCGGGACATACGGTGCACTCGATCGGCTCGCCGAGAGGGGAGAAGAGGAGGAAAGCCACAGGAGGCCAAAGCGGTGGGCAAAATAATCTGCGATCAGGTGCCAGTCGGTGCGGCTGTTGCGGCCGCCGCTGCTGCCGCTACTGCTGCGACGATGCCTCGCCGCGCGTGGCTGGGATTGACTTTTATGGCTTTGCTGATAACGGGTAAGTGTTTTATCGGCCGCCGGACCCGAACCCTTTTACTACTCTTCCGTGCGAGCAGGCGCGCGTTTCCCACTGGCGCATCGATAATGGTGATTTCGCAACAGCTTGGCCCCGTGTCGATCAAGGGCCTGATCGTCGCGCGGAAAGGCTCGAGCGTGTCGTTCGATGTATGCGTGGAGCTCCGATGAATATACAAAGGCGCGCTCGGCGCGTGTAGTGCCCCGAGGTGATCCCCCGATCAAATGTTTTCGCGCCCCCTGTTTGTTTATGCTCTCGCGAGGCCGTCGTGCAGGCTGGCGCCGCGCGAGATGAGTTGTAGATCGGTGCGCGCGCGCGGGCGGCTCTCTTTGTTCTCCCTCGAGGTATACAGTGGAGGACTCGGTGGAGGAGCAGAGCCAGGCGCGCTATATAGGGAATGAGCTGATGATGCGTGCCCTCTTAATATTTCAGCACTGTTTCAACTCCAATCAGGCACTGAAAACCGTAACTTCTGCTTCGCGCAGCCTCTCGGCACCTTTACTTTTATCGCGAGCCGCACGCGTGTGCAGCCTTGCAATCTCTTATTTTTACGAGCGATGTTGAAGCTTTTTCCCCTCGCGCGCGTTGGGGCGTTTTTCCGCCACCGGAGTTACCTCGCTTTTTCTTCCAATAGTTGGTTCGATGCGAGCTCGACACGGCTCGAGGATTTTTTACAATTTTTTCCCCTATAAACCTGTTGGTTTTTCGATAAAATAATTATAAAAAAAGGGGGAATATTTTTTTGTTTACTAATAAGTAGTCGAATCGCTATTGAATTTCTGTTAAAGCGTCAAAACTTTTTGGTCGTCTACCTTACAACTGTATAGATGTAATTGCAGTTAGCTATATACATATAGTATTATTTCGCGGTACATTATTCTCGGAACGACGATTGAAAACTATAACAATCGTGATGTTATGATCATGGAAACGGCAGAGTTGTTATTATAAATAATGAAACTAAAACTTGTATTTACACTTTTTTTGCACTTGTACATGAAATATTCTATTTCAATTTTAAAAACAGCTCTGTGGATTTGCGAATTTTTCGTAAACACAATAATGACTCTATAAAGTACAAGGGGACGAGCGACGAGGGAAAAGTGGGTAGGGAGAATAAGTTGGGCTTCGCATTTCTCTTTGTTCCCGTGAAAAATGAAAAGTGAATGAAATTCTGGCTCAGTTAGGTAAGAAAGGAAGACCGAAGGAAAAACTCGCGTTTGGGACAATTGAATAAGTAAATTCCTGGCTAAAAAGAGGCGATGGCGGAGTGTAGGGGTAGTGAAGGGGGGTGGGGGTAAGGAATGAAAAGATAAAAATGAGGAGCCAAGCGGGTTGAACGACTAAAGGAGAGGGAGGAATTATAACTTATTTGCCGACTCTCGTAATGCGAAAGTACACGTAGATTTTTCTCTAAATTATGTGCCTCCTCAGCTGAAAAGGCCAACATTTTACGGTTGAAAAAACCGTTCCATTTCTGTCCGTCAACTTAATGACGTAAATATATTACTAATTTAAAAGAGCTTCTTCTGCTGCATATATATAATTATTATTAATGTATTACTCGAGTGCTAGGAATTTTTTACTGAAACGAAAAACTTTTAGAGATCTTTCGAAATTGATCTCGACAGCGGCCACCGCGAATGCAGAAATTATAAATGTTCGGTTGTTTAAATACAACAAGTTGAAAAGAATGTGTAATTGCCTTCTTTTTGAAAAAAGTCGCTCACTTGCTCCTCCCATTAATTCACTCGAGTGCTTACTACATAAAGCGATTCGCTCTTAATTTGAAATAAAATGATAAGTATTTAGCGAAAACGGAGGTGCTCGTAGAGTATTGTACGTTTCTGTGGAAATTCCCAACTCCAATGATTATAATTGAAAGGTAAACGGCGCAGATTTCTTCGTATAGATTCATCATAGATAAGAATCTTTTAATTAATTGCATCCGCTGCATAGGTACCGATGCTGCAGAAACTTGGCGCGAATAATTTCGTTCTGCGCTTAATTAAATGGCCCCGGCGATTGGCAATTCATTCGAGGAGAATTCCAAGACCGACGACGATCGAGAAGAGAAGTTGTCGGGCGCTCGATCGAGATCGTTGAATTTTTCAGGCGAAACCGTCCGAAAACGGATTTGACGCAAACAAAATAAGCGAGCTGCCAGCTGAGATAGAGATAGAGAGATAGAGAGAGAGAGAGAGAGAGAGAGAGAGAGAGAGAGAGAGAGAAAGAGAGAGAGCTAAGGGTTCATTTATACGTATCTCGATTACAATTCTTGTGATTGAGGTGTGCGAGTTAAGTCGGCAGTGAGCAATTTCAGCTTTTACGCGGGGTATAGGGAACCTGGAACTGCAAGCTAGAGAGAAAAGAGGAGGAGGCGGCAGCGGCCGGCTTCTCTCGTTTTCATTGCGGGTAATTCTAATTGCGCAGACGTCTGTCTTTCGCAAACGAGCTCTCGCCGCCGCGCCGCCGTAGCGCTACGCTGCAGAGGAGTCGCGAGCTAGTTCTCTCTCTCTCTCTCTCTCTCTTTCTCTCTCTCTCTCTCTTCTTCCCTTTTGACGCCTCTTGATTACAAGCTTCTAGGTGTGGACGAACAATCTCATTTGAATTCGTCCCTCTTCGACTTCCGCTATCTCTCTTCTTCTCGCGCGGCGAGAGACTAGAGAGTTGCTACAGCGCCGCCAGCAGCAGCAGCAGCAGCAGCGAGCCTGCAGAGACCAAAGGTCGAGATGAACTGTGGAACGTACCGTTTTCCAATTTCCTTGGCCGCTTCTATTAGAGTGCATTTTCACTTTTGCATACAAATACAGCTCTGCGCTCCTCCACTACCCTCCCCCTGCACGTGCTGAAATAGCTGCTCTGTGGGCCCCCACTGCAGGCACCACCTCCTCCTCTCCCCCTCTTTCCGTGCGACTCCACTCTAGTCTCTCTCTCTCTCTCTCTCTCTTTCTCTCTCTCTCTCTCTCTCTCTCTCTCTCTCTCTCTCTCTCTCTCTCTCTCCCCTTGCTTATGATTATGCATCACGCCGTTTCTGGGATAATTTTAAATTATCCCTCATCCCACCGCCTCCGAGTGTTGCACTGCACAACTACCGTAATTGCATACAAAAATTACGCAACGCTGCCCCTGCGCGGCGAGGGAGCATCGCTGCCGTGGCCCTCTTCTCTTTTTCTTGCTCCTCGCGCTTAGTTCCTGGCTTGAATTCATCGTGTTGTTAAAGTTTTATTGGCGCTAATGCTGACGTTTAATTTTTCAGCCACTCTCTTAATAGTTTGAGTAGCCTCTTCCAGAATCGCGCTGCTCCTTGACAACTTAACAGCGCGTGTATAGTTTTCCCAAATGCTCTCGCACACTCGAATTTCGCCACTTGCTTGAATCAGCTCTACGGGAGTAAAGTAAGAAAATAAAGAAACCTAGTTGCTATTGTTAAAGAATGAATTCAATGTTCATTGGATGTTATGAGAAAGCTGAGTCTTGAACAAAACTCGTGGAAAAGAATACAGGTACCAGTTTAGCTTGCATTGCTTATTATTCTTAACTTTTCGTCTCGCTGAATATCATATGCATTTTGAATAAACTTATTAGCGACAACGGACTTTAAAAATAACAAAACCGGTGGTCGCCGTAACTGAACTGCATCTTGCGCTATTTTTCTCACGCTTTACGCTAATATTTGTAACTATAGTCATTAAAAGTTATACTTAAATTCACGGTCTATCTTATACTACGGGCGCATAGTGTACATGATAGTGGAACTCTGCGAATATAGATTAGTTTGTAATATTTGCATATAAATCGGTCTTGAACAAAACATGCACTTGCTCTTATTTCCAAATAATTACACGTAATAATGTGATGGAACTTTTGAGAATTATTAAGCTGTTACGTTTTTATGTTCACGAGAAAAAAGATAAGATGGGGATGAGCGACCGCGACGGGAATCGAACCAAGCCCGAGTAAGTCTCCGCCGTGAAGTTGAACGAATGAGTGAATGGAACGAATCCCCCATCTCCGTTATCACAGCTCTACTCTACTTCATATTGCATAGCTGCATAGCTTCCACTTCTAATGCGTTACGACTCGCAACAAAGCGCATGTAATAAAAGGTGAATTTCAATGAATTATACAGATGCTATACTTCTGTATTTAACAGAGAAAAAGATGTACTAAATATTAATAATATTTATTACAGAAAGGCAATAGTGCCGGTCTATATTAAGCTGTATGTTTGTATAAAAAATTATAAATGAAAAAGATTGAGATCATTTAATAACGTGTTCCTTTGATGTAATTATATCTGACGAAAACGTTCGTATATATTACCAATCGTTAATTATAAAACTAGAAATGTTAATTTAGTACTGGACTAAAAATAAGTGGCCAGATTGGAATAAGGTAATAATTCAAGATCTATAAAAAGAAAACCACTGTTAGTGTAAGCCAGATACTATTTTTATAGGTACGCGTTGAGAAAATGTTTAATAAAACTCCCTACGATAATATGACACGTGTTATAATCTCTATTTTTTAAACGAAGCCAATGCAAATGTTTGCGCTGGAAAAAGGCAATGGCAATTTCTGTTTCGATTATTAAAATAATATAACTGCTGTTGGTATTTGTCGAAACTTATAAGTTTGTATGGGCCTATCTAGATCTCAGCATTTCTCAGTATATCCCAGTTAATATGAAAATACGTAAAAACCTGGCATGTTTCCAAGTAAACTGAAAAAAATGAAGGTGTATATTTCCCCTCGTGACAGAAAATGCGCTTTGTTGGCTTATCCTCATATTTGCCATAAATATTCTTAAAAAATTTTAAGACATTCTTGTAAATTGCAACGGCTCGAATGATTAGTAGCAGCACAATAAAAGTAATAATCTGAAAAATGGAGACTGGCGACGAAAAGAGATCGTAAAAGTAAAATAGGAAAAATAAACCAATGACAAAAAGGTGATCGGATGATGTTGACTTAAAAGCTTACAACGAATCAACAAATCGGCATCTAATTAATATTGAAAGACCAGGGGCAGACGAGTAAAAGGTACACGTTAGACCGGCGACCCAAAAGAGCATCCCATTAAACGGCATAATTAAAAGACGAAGTGCAGAAAGTAAGATGACTCCGGATAGGATAGCTTCCGAAAGCTCCCCTCGCAAGTATACTCGAGACGCTCGCTAGGTAAATAAGGGGGCTAAGAAGGGGAAGCGAGGCCCACCGCGATACCGCAGCTGTTTTTTCAATATAATCGCCTGCGCATATAGGAAGCGCATGCACAATACAGGTCTGCGCGCGGCTACTCGCTGCAGAGGCCGGCATTAAATTCCTGTTTACTCGCGGCCCGCGCACACACGGACTGGGTATTTGTCGCGGGCCGTCGGCGTAAAGTGTCTCCGCAGGTCCGCGCATACAGGCATCGGTCGCGCTGGTGCACTTGTGGACCGTTGCTGCGGGCCGCTATAGTCCCAGGCGGAGCAGTGGAGAAGCGCGTCTTCGGTCGCGAGTCTAAAGGCTTTGGACGGCTGGCGGCGCCTCGGGTGCCGCTGATGCGGTGACGACGCCAGTGCTTGTACATTGCTCGAGTGCGGTTTGCGACACATTAACGGCTTGCGCTCCCAACCCGCTTATATACCAACTTTAGAAAGTAGCTTCACGCGTATTAGATTCTGCAGCTCCGCTGCTGAAATAACCGCATTGGCTGCCGCCGACGCTTCTATTGCGTCCCCTCTTGGCTTTCGAGCCCATTCCTTTCACAAGTTCGGATTGCAACTACCGTCGAGAAAGCTTGGTACTCACTTGAGGTTCGATGATTAACGAATGATGATTACTTTCTATATCTACTTTATATTTTATTTTCGAAAACAAATCGAAATTAATACGCGCGATCGACGCGAAAATAGAATTTTTCTATATAACTGTATAAAAATTACAAAATTGTTCATGAAAGTATTCAAAAATATAAACTATTCTTGCTTTCGTGCACCAATTTGAAATTTGTCACCGTTTAGGGTGTACGAGAAAAATTATATGGAGTGTTTTTTTAAACATTATAAAAAATTCACTTTAAAGTTATGGAGATTAAAGTGCTATATACCACGAAATTTATCCTTTTTGTCCCTACTGTCGTTCGCATGTTTCTTTCCTGTATGCAGATATTCCGAGGTTTTCTAAACTGATGTTAATCTTATAAGACTCATTTTGTTTATCATTTTTTTAATGGAAATTGGTTTGAAAAATAGATTAAAAGATTATCCAATTCGTTTTTCTTTTCAGTATTTTACTGGAAGGATTTTACATTTTAAGATTGTCTAAATTTTTTATGACATGTATGCCATGTATGCTATCTTTTTAATTACACAAAAATGTACATGCAAGATTATTATTTTGTCTTCTCTTTCATACAAGTTTTTGAAGTTATCTTTTGTTGCTTAATTGTTACGCAGGAAAATATTTTTCAGCGTACTCTCGTGTATAATTGAAAAATAGCACAAGATAACTATTTGAAACCTAATCTGAACAATTTAAATCCAAAATTATGTGCATAAAAGTTCAAATTAGCACTGAAATTGTATTATAAAAAACATGGCTTAATTTAGAATTCGTTGAATTGATCTAAAACTTAACAAATCTACAACATATTTTAGTGAAAACAATTTCCTTGCGCAACTGAACTGATTAACAAGTTTATAATTGTACGACAGATAAAAGGTTTTCCTACATTAAATAATTCAAATTAAATGTTTTTCGCGTGAAAGGATGGCATTTGACAGTAAAAGGAATTTATTATAGGTAGTCATACATGAAATTTAAATTGAAATAGATTTTGTACGTCGTTTCCTCGTGTGGTGAATGTGTAGGAAAGAGTAAATAATTGTATATAAATGTTTTGTAAATGAAAGCTATAGCATACAAAAGCTTTATATACAAGATAAAATTCATACTCAGAAAGCTATATTTGACGAAAAAAATTGTATCGCTGCCGTTAAACGATTCCAATGAATCTTGTTTATTAAAAAAACCGTAATTATTTATTAACTTATAAGATGTTTTGTAGCGAAAAATGGATTTTGAAGCTAGAAAATTTTATGCGATACATAAATATGAAAATTTTATAAGCTTATAATATATTTGTCGTAATTATTTATACACACTAGTTAAAAACTATTTGAATGTATATATTCAATTAATTGTACAGATAATTTTATTGTTTACGTTCACGTATAGAAATTCATAATAAAGCGTATATAGAAGCGAAAGTCAAAAGCGAGCTCTTTAATGGTTGTCACTCGTCGAAGCTTCTCCGCGCTCACGATTATTTATACGTCCTTTGAGCCCGAGCTCGAATATGCCCCACTCCTGGCCACTCGTTGGAACGAGCCGCGAGCACTCGAACCGACACGCGAAATCATCATAATAAAGTCATCGCGAAATACTCAATTGATAATTCGATCGGTCCCATAAAAGTCAAGTGCGCCGACCGACGATCCCCTTGACAAGCGCCGCGCGCACGCACTGCACGCACAAAACAATCAGTTCGTACATCGTTGGATAGGACGGGGAAGCACAGAGACAATTAATACGTACGGCCGAGCAGCAGAGGCGCGAGCAGAAAGACAGATAGGATGGACTGCAGCACCTGCGGCCGTGTCCAGGCTTTTTAAGCGCTTCCATAATCAGCTGCAGTTGGCTATCGCGAGCGGGGCCCGATTCCGAACCTCGAGCACGCGTGCATGGCCGCCGGCCTCCCCCCCCCCCTCTCTCTCTCTCTCTCTTTCTCTCTCTCTCTGCGGCTGTGCACCCCGAGCAATATGCACCGCGCGTACATTCAGCCGCGAATTAACGAGAGGATATAGGTGCTTTCTCTCTCCCTCTCTCTCTCTCTCTCTCTGTCGCTCTCCGCAGTCGCTCCCTCGGATTTGACAGTGTTGTCACGGAGGTAGAGCCTCCGCCGCCGCCGCCGCGTGCGTGGCAATGTACATACCGCGAACAATTTCGGCGGATGCAGGGGCGAAATCCCCCGGATGAGAGCCGCGCGCGCGTCCTATGCAGCAGCAGCAGCAGCAGAGCAGCCATGGGAGGTGCAGCGCGTATGCAGGTATGCAGGCATGCAGGAGCGAGAGCGGCCGGGAAGAGAAAGAGCCGCGGCCTATCGGCGAATAATGAGCTCTGCGCTCTCCCGCAGACTGCCGCTCGGCTAGTCCGATTTATACGCGCAGCTCGCCCATACATATGCATGCAGCTGCAGTGCCTCCCCGTATACACATACCTGTACCAGCTCTATGGACTCTCCTGCAACAAGCGCTATGTTTAAAAGCGCTATGTAAACCGCGTGTTTCCGAGCGCCCCTATATACTACATACCCCACTGAGCGCCTACACTGCACATACACGCGATAAAAGAGCCACGCGCCCCGTCCAGCTCCAGTCGACGGCTTTGCTAGTCTCTCGCGCGCTGCGCAGCATGATGCACCTCATGCGCCTAGTTGCTGCGCTCTTGCTCCGGATCTGTCGACCCGTGACCTGAGTTTGTAATTCCATATGCAGTTTAAGAAAGCGGCTTGCAGTTCTAGCTCGCGACTCGCCGCTGCAGCCGTTTTCCCGACGCGCGCGACGTGTCGCGCTCTGCACGCGCTATTCTCCGATTTCCAGCGCAGCGCGCGGCTTTTGTCTCGCCTGCCCCCCCGTCGGCCTCGACTCGCGCGCGCTTTTTCTGCATGCGTTCATTTCTTTGACTGCAGCCTTTCTTCTCTCTCTCTCTCTCTCTCTCTCTCTCTCTCCCTAGTTGCACTCTGCTATGTGACTCTTGGCGTCTAACTGTATCCTATACTTACAGAAAGGAAATGAGACTTTTCATATATACGGGGCGGACTATAACTGTTGGATTTCGCGCGTAACGAAGCCGGCGTGTCGCTACTTCCGCGTCGGGTCCTCAAAAGAAAGGAGCCAGCAGCCGTAGAAGAACCATCGTATAGAAAAATGAGAAGCGACGCTCGATGAAAAAAAAAAATATGAAGAAGAACAATGCGTATAGTGGGTCATATAATCGATAGGATAGGGCGCTTCATTTAAATATATTGCAGCCTGACGAGTTTCTCGCTCTCTCTTTTAGCACTGGGTATACGTCGGCGCGAAAGCTCTCGCTTTGTGTGCACGAGGCGCGTTTCGAGTCTCGAGCCTCCGGCTGCCGAGGACTCGCTTGAGAGTGAGAGAGAGAGAGGGAGAGAGAGAGAGAGAGAGAGAGAGAGAGAGCAAAAGAGAGAAAATAAATAATAATGATTTTCGTGACTCGTTGCCGTTACTAGTCCCTATATGTATACATTGCAATGTGTACACATCGAGAGCCATCTCATCTTCTAATTGATTTCGCAGCCCTGGGGAGTCGATACATATAGGAAAAAAGGTAGGACAAAAGCGAGCGCGACTGTAGAGAGCAGTGCTAGGAGCAGTGCTAGGAGCAGTGCTGTGAGAGTGGAAGCTTGGAGAGAGGAGACGAAAAAGCTTCGCTGTAGATTTGACAGTTTGCGGTTCGAGCTTGTATCGATGTTCGATAAAACGTCTCGAGTATACGCGATACTGGAAAAAGTAAGTACTTTTCTACCTTTTTCTCCGTTTTTTTTTCCCTCCCTTTTTTACCCGAGCCCCTGTACCGCCATCCGCCTCCCGCCGGCCGCCGCTCCGACGCGATGTTTATCTGTGCGCGACGTTGCTTGCTTTACCGCAGCCTCGCCGACAGGCAGTCGGTGCAGTGCACATTCTCGAAAATATTGTCGCCGCCTAGCCCCTGCAGCACGCGTCGCTTTCTTTCCTCTCGCTCACTCTCTCTACCTCTCTCTCTCTCTCTCTCTCTCTCTCTCTCTCTCTGTATCTCTGACTTGTTATATTGCTCTCTGTCGCGCGCGCGCGCAGCCGTAACTCGAGGACGCGACGAGCGACGGGGAGCCGACAATAAGCGACTGTTCTTGGTCCGGGTATCGTCGCGTTAGAGCGCACGCACCGCCTGCTATGGCAATTTCTCTAACTCGCACCCGACTATAGGAAAGAGAGAAAAAGAGAGTGAGAGAAAGAGAGAGAGAGAGAGAGAGAGAGAGAGTATATAGTAGTAGTAGCGGCAACGGGAAGGGGAAACGACATTTTTTCGCACCCACTCCCACGCTATGTACTCGGAATAATAAAGCTTGTAAAGCATTCGACGCCGAGGGGATGAGGGACTGAGGGGAAAAAAGAGGGAGCGCGTGCTTGTAAGCTATTATATGAGCTGGTGAGATTTTGCCGAGAGAAGATTCCCTTTTCCGTGCTTTACTTTTTTCGCGCCCTTTTGTCTCCGGATTAAGCAATACATATTTTTAACTCCGCCGAGCGCACACCTTCTCTATTATACCACTATAATTATACTACTGTAATTTCACGAAAACGTGATTCTTAATATAAATTAAACCCAGTGTGCTTACGTATAATAATTAAGCTTAAAGCATGAAAAGTTTGGACGTTTTTTCTTTATGAAAATGTTTGTAGAGAATCAGAGTTTCGTGTATAAAAATTAAAATATATTCCCATATTCAAGTTAATTTAAAACCGTGTCAAGTCAAGTATAATTAAAATGAGAAGAATCTAGTGAGTATCAGCGTGCAAATATTTTAGTATCTTCAAAGGAAAAATTGTCGTGAAAAATATTCTGTAGCAGGAAAAAAGCGTACAATGAAAACAAAGCACTGCACATTCGAGCAAACTCAAAGCAGCGACAGAAACCATTCGTTTGATCCCACGAGATTCCTCCCGACTCTGCAATTAAATCCTGATACGATTATATAAGAAATATACGGCTCGTATTGCAGGAGAAAAAATTACAAACTTTGTTTTCCCCGAACGAACAATATTCATCTACTACATGTCAATTAGACACGTGTGTCCTCCTTCGACCTATAGGACCAACTTTTTTCCGCTCTCCGGAGCAGGAAATAAGGAGAATCCGCGTATTTATAAATCAAAGCTGCCCTCGTCGAGTGGGCAGGCGATAGCAAAAGCTCGGAGCTAGGCCGGATTGAAATGAAAAGGCGCGCAAAACATCTCGCGACCGCAGTATGGCAATGCCAGCAGCAGCAGCACCAGCACCAGCTTCACCACTATACATATATACGTACAACGTAGGCGAATGCTCTAACCGCGGAATTCACATGTGCGGCTGGCAGTCACTAACGAGCTCCAAGGCCTCACTTTTACACACTCACACGCTCTCGCAGCTTCTCTCGCCTTCTCTCGCTTCCTATCTCTTCCCTTCATTTTCTCCGCTGTTTCTTACTTCAAACTTGCACTCGCGAGCCTCTCTTCGCACGACTCTGTATATATACAGACTGCACATATGTACATATATATATATATATATGCCCAGGCGCTGGATGCGTGGAGCCACGACTTATGTCAGAAATGTGCAGTAGTCGCAGCTCTTACCAGGGATTGGCCCCTTGCACCGAGTGGCTCGGATTTTATTCGACTTGATTTATTGTCCGCCTTCGGATATATGCGATCACCATATGGTGACGGGAATGTAAGCGTTAGCTTTCAAAGTGGAAAATCATCGATCGTCAAAGTTGAAATAAAAAATTCTACTTCGATCTGGTGCGCGGCGCCCTTATCAAACATCCATATACACTATAGTATAACGTAGCTGACATAAAGTTAAATTTGAAAGGCATCAGAGAGAGACGAGCTTCTTTAATCTTTTATTAGGTTTTGCCAAAGAGGCGGAAGTACCGGAACCTTTGACTATAGATATTTTTTATCAAATCTTGTCTAAAGGCAGGCATACGCTTAAGTGCGCCTGTCCCGCATTTCGAGCTCAGACACAATTTTGATACTTAAACCATCAACAAATCGTTACACTGAGCAATTAACGTTAATTGTAATTTTGGGCTCGGTTGATGTCATCAAGTCTATTAAAGAAATGAAAGCAAATCGTGGCGGTGAGACTGTAGTTTCACCGGGAGATAAGAAGAGAGAGAGAGAGAGAGAGGGAGAGAGAGAGAGAGAGAGAGAGAGAGAGAGAGAGAAGTAGAACGTCAGTATATAACAGTTGCTCTTGCTCTCGTTACTCGAGACTAGAGATATGCTTAGATACGCCCTTTACGCGCTCATACGAAAAGCGAGGGTTTGCAGAGCGTAAAATAAGCAAGTGTCCAGAGCTTATTGGGGAAGGGCGAGGAAAGAAGGCAAAAACAACTATTATGTACACAACACGAAGAGGGGAGAAAGTCGAGGGAGACGAATAGCGCGGAGGAGAGTGAAAAGCTCGTAAATATTTCTGCCTATCGAATGACTTTTTTCTCCTTTCATTTTTTACCGCCGAACCTCGTGCGCGCGCCTATTCCATTCGGATGAGAGAGTATTTTAAAAACTCGTCGCGTTATGACGTTCTTTGTACTAGCTGTCATGACGCACGAGTTGAGGGCCCGCATTCAGATGGTTAAAATGATTTTGAATATTTTCTCTAATGCCTATCACTGCATTTAATTATTATCGGGGTGAAAAAGTTCTTGCAACATAGTTGGCAATTAAAAATTTCCGAACCAACAATTAATTACCGTGTAAAAATTGTTTAGAATAAGCTTCGCACGACGAGTGTGTGGCTTTGTGCGACGAATTTGGAACTTAAAACTTTCCGGTTACGAATACCTATGCAAAAACAACCGGCCTCGCGGCAGTAAAAGTATTGCATCAGTATATGATCAAAAGAATAAAGTCTCGTTGCCGCCAGCGTTATTTCAGCTTTTTTTTCCTCCTAGTTGTTTCATCGTTTGGATTTTGATTAAACACATTTATTTACGCATCTGGATTGCGCATCGAATTTTTGCAAGCTATTAAATCTGGCAGCAGCAGCTCATCGTACGCTTTAACAGGGGGCATAAAAAAAAATCCGACTAGTTTTGCTTTATATAACGGAAAAAAAATTGGACTGCAAACAATGGAATCGACAAATGCACCAAATTTATTCTCTTTTGAGCGCGCAGTTTTTAATCAGATATGCAGAATAGACAAGCAATTAGTAAACATTTTAAACGAAACGATCGGAGAGTGAAAAATACCGTATAGGAACAATATCGCGCCTATATATAATCGGCGAATTCTCTAATTTGTGAAAATCCGAGTGGGTATAAGTTTATCGATTCGTACGCCTTAGCGCTGCATTTATTTTGAGAAAAAGTCAGACAGACATAAAGAGTCAAGGGATAGAGATGAGGAATGGAGCTACACAAGGAGTGGAGCGCGAGTGTAGTATAAACAGAGACGCGAGAGTGGAGAGGGGGGGGGGGACGGGGGAAGGTGGTAACGGACGGATAATTTTAGAAGGGGAATCGTCTTGAAGCGCTACGCTACGGCTCGTAAAACGGAAGGAAAAAAAAGAAAGGAGGAAAGAAGAGCTATAGGGTATATAGTAAGAGAAGGGCAAAGCGCGCAAAGACGTTTAATAATATACACACAGCGAAGAGCGAGCGATTCCCCGTCCAAGTGGTACGCGGATTGCGATAATAAACGATCTACCGCGCAAAGTCCGCTCAGCAGCGCTCTTTCTCTCTCTGTGTGTATATCTTTCTCGATGCTTTTCTTTATACACGGCCCAATATATATATATATATATATATATACAGGGCATATCCCTCGCTGTCTGTGCCGGTCTGTACGCTCAGCCCCATAGGCTCGGTGTGTCACAGGGGGAAAGCGGCGGGAAAATTTATGAGATGGCTTAGGTTTGTCGGAAAACTTATTTATCCGACTCCGCGGAGATGGATACTGATGCATCGTTTATCGCTCGACTGCGCTATAAGGGCTTTCTCGCTCATCCGGCTCTCCTCCTCCTCCTCGGCCCCCCTTCCCACTCCTTCCGCAGCGGTGAAAAATCTCGTTTTAAGAGGTTTCATCGCTCCTTTAATGTCAGCCCGGCCAAGCTCCCGAGATAAAAAAGCTCTTCTAATTCATATGTGGAGGGAGTCTGCAGAAGAGGACAAGAGTAATAGAAAAAGAAAGAGAGATGATGTTCTCGTCAGCGTTCGATCTCCTCGAGAGCCGCCAGCTCCGATGGCCATTTCGCGGGGAAGACCTAAATAGGCGTTCATTGAAACAGCAGCAGCTGCTGGCGAATCGCTGGCGTGCAGCAGCCGCGCGGCTGAGCGGCCCACTCTTATTTGCTCTGTATAAATGGTCGTGACATTCGCGCCTCTCTGCAGCAACAGCAGCAGAGCAGACGAGCGCGGCCGCGCGCAAACTCTCGTTATTTTGGTCACTTTGGCCTCTTCTTTGAAGAGCCTCGCAGCTCCACATGTGCTTCACAATATATCACCGGGGCTCGAATGAATAAACAATCTGCACCCTGTTAGCTCTCGTGCGGATACTATGTGACTCTTTCTCTCCTCTCCTCTCCTCCTCTTCCTCCTCCTCCTCCCCGAACGAGCATCGGCATACCCGCGCGCGCTATTTGAAAGCCCTTATACTTTCGTATACATGAAATAAAAAGAGCTTTTCTGCGAGCTGATCCTTTTTCCCACTGTGCTTCAGCATTCATATATGATTGCTGGCGATCCTATATAATCCAGTTCATATTATATTCAGATATGTACCAAATTTACTTTGTTATTTGAGCTTCATTTTCATTGATTATAAGTAAATATATACTACAAGGTAACAATTGCCAAATTGTTAAATTATCAAATGAACTTGATTTGAATCGGTACATATTGCATGTAAAACTTTTACCATAAAAATACGTCCTGTGCAGTATAATAAAGGTTTTTATGACTATTTTTTCATTGAAAAACGACCGATAAAGATCGATAAAGTGAATTTATGCACTACCCAAAATAGAATGTTTTACGTGTGTTAACTTTTTATTTTTATACTTAAATAAGCTTTATGATTCAGTCTCAATAAGCCGCTGCCCGTAGTGGCTATACACTTTTTCAATCAAATGCAAGTTCACATTTAAAACATTACTTAAAGCTATTTTAATAAATGTCAATCTCAACCATGCGTATAGCGACAAATTCGAGTTTATGAATAACTTTGACGCTTAAAAAAATTCTTAAAATGATGTCAAATGGTATAACAGAAAATTTTAAATATAATCATTTACTTTAAACATTGCTGACTGGTAAATTGCATGATCAAAGTAAAATTTTGTTTAACCATGTGAAGATAAAACTGAAATAGGTTTTTCCATGTTTGGAGCTGGTAACGACATAAATTTTCTAATTTTCACCACATCTGTTATTACTCTCATTCATAATACAACTGCAAAAACTAAAAGATGTACACAATTTTTTTCCATCCGTAGCTTCGATGCAAGCTACACGGACTACAAACTATAAAAAAGTAACATCCCGTCCTATAAAAAGCGTTTTTAAAATTGTTTAAAAACTTTTTATACCATTCCATAAGATAGGTAAGCTTCGTTTTTTCATATCCACTATAAATAATTTTAATTAGAACCTCATTCGAAAATAGCAACTGTCTTCTTCATTTCTATTTTAAAAATAATATCCATCGTGCTCGAGATAATCGAATAAAAGCAATTCTAAAAAGTAATAAAAATAGTTCGGTCAATCACTTTAAAATATCCCTGAAACCATTGCGCTCTTGTACTTTATTTTTCAGCTTAGGTATACGAGCAGCAGCAGAAGACGCTCCTCTGAAATAGTTGAAGCGTGCAAAAATAAGTGATAATCAAGTTTTTGCAACGATTTCGGTATCGCGCGGCGCGCTCGTAATCAGGGAAAAGTAGTAAAATTAATCGAATGAAAAAGCTTTTAACAGTTATCTCGTAACGGCGCGCGGACTATGATTTACCGTGGCGAACTCGCTCAGCTAACCGAAACTGCAACTCTCGCTCCGTCCCGTCTCTTTCCTCACTCCCTCCCCCCTTGCCTGACTCTCTCTCTCTCTCTCTCTCTCGCTCTCTCTCTCTTTCTGCAATTTCACAGCTGAAAAACTTTTCAACGCATTACTCCCGATTGGCACAGAAATGTGTCTGCTTTCAACAATTTTCCTAACAAGCGTCCCGACGAGTCGCGCGCGGTCGTTTTTGAGCGATCTCTGCAGGGCGCGTTATCCAGTACCTACAGAGAGTGGCGGGACTAAGCAAAGTAAATGCCCTTGTTCCAGCGACAGAGCACGTTCGACCTTTGCGTTATCAAAATTCCGGGCCTCCTCCTTCCCCTTGTCCCTCCGTACACGCTGCCACCGTACGCCTCCATACGCCTCCTCCCATTCCGCGCTCGATCCCCAAAGCGCAAGCTTTCTGATCTCTCACGGTATTAGCCGAATTCGTCGCGTGATTCGGAAAATACCGTAGAGAGCGAACATTTAGCCTGTTCAGGCAGGAGAGCCGCCCGGAATGAGCATCGCCTCATAGACAGAGATGCGAGTTTGCATGCGGGTATCGGGGTCTGCACGCTGAGAGGGACAGATCGAGCCTCGATTGAGACAAAGCAAATCAGTGCAGAAAGCTTTTTATTCGCGCATTCTGCTTTTTCAAACTTACCTTTCTGCACCATTGAATACTACTCTATTTTTATGCTTTTTCACCACATGATTTTCACACAACTTCGTTAAACAAAATTGCTTTTCTCCGATTTGAATTTTTTTTCTATTTACCGTTGGAAATTATGAATGCGTAGCCGAATAAAACACTAAAGCAATTCCTGTTTAAATTGCACGTTATTAATGGAAACACTTACAATATATTCATGCGCTATGTCCCGGTTCTTACAGACACACACCAATTTATTAGAGTGCAACCAAAACGCATTTTATGCTGCATTCTTTTATGTATATAATGGAATTTAGTACTAATTATTACAATGTTGATTACTGAAATAGTCTAATGAACAAACAAGCTTACTGCTGTGGACATTAGTGGAATTAGAACAAAAACTTTTTAATAAATCACTATTTTTTACATTCAGTTTAGAATTCTTTACATAATTACACCCATAAGTAGAAAAAAATATCAATATCATTGCAGTGACAAAATAAAAAAAAAATAACAATGATATCAACGCAACAAAAAAGCAAAAATGAAATTTTGAAATTTACTTTTTAAATCGGCTCGTGAATAAAGATATTCAACTGTAATAATTTCCATATTTTGACCCGAGGCACAGCAATTCTAAAAATATTTTTATAGAAATATTTTTCAATCATTTTTTGATTAACTTTTGAATAGATTATGACAACCAAATAAATCCGGGAAAAAATTTTTTTAGGTCGGTTTAATTACAAATTTTACTGAAGAAATTTATTTTTATTGACTTTATTAAAACAGATTCCACGACATGTAAATTTGTCGAAAAAATATGGTAGCTGTTAGCATTGAAGCAAAGTAAATGAAATACTTTGATGATATAAATTTTATATTTCTATTCATATATTATATATTTTTAAATTATGAATAAATTGTAAACAAATATTTACTTTTTTCGCACAGTTTACTTCTAAAAATACTTCTATATTAAACCTATAGGATATAAAATCAATGAACCTGATTTTTAAGTCATTTTCAAAAGTGTAGGCACAGGCACTTAAGGAATAAAAAATACATTATTCAGTTACATTTGGCAAGATCGTTCTAGAGCTTTCAAAATTCTCACTCGACTCTGTAGTCGAATATTACGCTGTTTGCCCGCTCAAAAGTATGAGGAGGTGCGAGTAACTTGGGCACGTTGAACCGCATAAAAAAGGCAAACAAAAAACGAGCGAAAGGTAGGTGTGTAAAATTATTAAAACGGTGCAGGGAGGACAAGAGTGGGGAAAGGAGAGCGAGAGAGAGAGAGAGAGAGTGAGAGAGAAGTTGGCGTGAATTCACCGCTCAACTTTGTTTGTACGGCGCGAAGAAAAAAGTTCCGCGATAAAAATCCGTGCGGCCAAACGAAAGTGTGAAATAGATCTCGGCCCAACTGTTTCTCCACACTACATGCATATACTTTTTCTACGTTCTGCACAGTTTCCTCGCTAAACTTTTTAATGATCGATCACACTATTCTATAAAATTTCAACCTCTCACAGTGACTTATTTCAAAAACGTCTATAGTAATGTCAGACATTACTGTGTAAAAGTAACTTAATTCTTAAATCTCTGAATTTGAAATATATAATAACTTCAATCAATACACTTGTTATCAAGTAGTTTTCTTCTACTATAAAAAAAAAAACAAAAAATCGAAAACCAGACCATTGCACTTAGATTTTTTTTCCTTCAAACCTTCTGAATCACAAGAGACATGTCGATGAAAGCATTTAGCCAAATAAATATATATATAACACTGTACTTATAGGTTGGTGTTCTGTACTCTCTTGACAGCATCGATGTGCGACAATATGCAAAATGGTACGTAAATAGGGTCAAATCGGCAAGTGCTCTCTTTTAATATTAGCAGTCTATTGGGAGAAACGACTAGATGGACAGTCAGCAATGGGACAGATATAGCAATAGTATAGCGCCCAGTAGATATAGCTTCAGGAAGCGACTAGGAGCACGATTAATATCGCTCGATCTGGCGAGGCTGAGAAAAAAAGTCGGAAAATAGTTGGGGGGCAAATACAGGCTGGACACACAGTCGACTGGTCGAGTCGAGTGCCTCGAAACTCGCATCCATTCCGGAGAGAAATTATCGGGTCGTCGAGTAAGGGCATGAGCCCAGGAGGAGGGTGGACAAGCTGGAGGAGGCCGCGGATAAGAGAGAGAGAGAGAGAGAGAGAGAGAGAGAGAGAGAGGAGGGGCGGAAGAGGTTACTTCACCCGGAGTCAATGGTCCTCCTTGA
This sequence comes from Megastigmus dorsalis, assembly GCA_900490025.1. Taxonomy (NCBI): domain Eukaryota; kingdom Metazoa; phylum Arthropoda; class Insecta; order Hymenoptera; family Megastigmidae; genus Megastigmus; species Megastigmus dorsalis. The sequence continues at coordinate 26,117 of UELU01077789.1, read as the reverse complement.
GCAGGTCTCCACTTCACGGCTTCTACCCCCCACCCCACCCACACTGCACCTATACTTGCTCTTAAGTTTGCATAAATTTTCCTGCACCGAGCCCAGCACAAGTTTTCGGTGAGTATTTTAAGCCATTACCCTTTCCAGACTTCTCATGCTCGTGGCTCCTTTTCCCCGAAGATCTCTCCGACCCGCAGCATTTCCGCACTGGGCCGCGTTTACCCTCGGCGTAGCGGCGTAGGCGGAGGCAGAGGCAGAGGCAGAGGCAGAGGCAGAGTGAGAGGGAGAGGGAGAAAGAGAAAGAGAAAGGAGTCTGGCAGCGCGCGAGAGCCGGGCAAATTGATTTTCCGTGCACTTGGTGTGTACAAGGGGAGGAAGTTATAGGCTTTTTGCCGGAGCAATCGATCAGTCCTCGCGAGCGAAAGAGAGATTAAGAAGGCTTTTTCGGGGCGCAGAGAGGAAGGCAGAGAGAGAGAGAGGGAGAAGAGGAAAAACGTCCCGAGCGCCAAGGTGTTTTTCAGCGACTTTTCGACGGCGACCAAAGAAAGAGAAACCTCGCCTCACGTTGGCAAAAAAGCAGAGTAGCTACTAGCTGAGAGGGAGAGCTGCAGCAGCGGCAGCAGGAAAAAATGCAAAGCCCCGAGGATCCAAGTTGGCCCCCGTAAATCGCGCGTGCACCTCTCTCGCCTCGTCTCGTCTAGCTTTCCCGGTTTACTCCTCAGCTTTTTTCCCTCCTGCCCCACTCACTTTTTCCCTGATAGGCTCACTCTCGAGCACTGTCGTCTCATCCCTCGTTGCTGCCACAAGCCAGAGCTAACAACGGGGAGAGCAGCAACCGCCGCCGGCGGCGCAGCTCAAATTTCGTTATGCGCGCTCGCGTATTATACAAAGTAAGCAATTATGATTCGAGAGATGAGAGTATAAGTATGAGTATGAGTGCGAGCATGCGCAGGAGGAGGATGAAGAGGAGGAGGAGGAGCCGCTGGCAAAATTGTAAAATGCTAAATTGGATGAAAAGGAGGTGCAGCGCAGTGCGCTACTGCAGCAGGAATAGCCGCGTGCAATCATTGTCTCGCACGGGCGCGTTACACGTGTGCGGGGCAAAGAGAGAAGGACAAAAGCCGGGGCAAATGTGAGAAAATAGGTGAGGCGAAGATGACGAGCAGCCGGGAACAACTCGCTCCAGGAGCGCAGAGAGGGAGAGAGAGAGAGAGAGAGCAGAGAGCAGAGAGCAGAGAGCAGAGAGCAGAGAGATGAGAAAAGCTTAAAGCGCCGCGGAACCTGCAGGATTCGCTTGTGTTTCGAGCACTGTAAATCCAATTTGCGCTATATTGGCCTAAGCTCTCACCGGTGCTACCTTCATTAACCCTTATTAGGCTGCATTATGCAAAAATTAGTCGTGGAGAGGGACACAGAGCCACTGCTAGATAGAGATAGAGAGAGAGAGAGAGAGAGAGAGAGATGAGAGAGAGCGAGAAGTGGCGCCCAACCTGGCACTCCCGCGTGCGAGCTAACCGGAAATTAGTCGCGCGCGGTCGTGCAGCTGCACTGGACCCCGTCAAGCAATTCGTTCTCTCGCTCTCCCTCTCTGCTCTTGATTAGATAAACTCGCCGCCCGTGATGATTATCCGTGGCGTTAGAAACATTGGGGAGGAGAGGGGGGAGGGGAAGGAGAGGCTCACACCAAATGCTACACCAAAATATTTTCCTCTTCTGACAAAATATTGTTTCAATTAATAGGAAAGTTTTATACTCGAGTATACTAGCATGTTGGCTGTTTTCTCATATGTGTCAATAAGGTGACGGACTTTTAGCAACTTTTCCTTCATGAAATAATTAATGTAATCGATTTAGTAAAATTGATTCAAATATTTTTTATGAATTTTAGTGCAATTTTCGACGTAAATTAAGAATGACTTTTACGCGAAAAGCTTTACCCAAGGTTTATATATATATGTATTAGAAATGTTGAAGGAAATAGTATGATTTCCTGAAAACTGTCAATATTCTTTGAGTGCGGCAGGTTAGGCAGATTGAACATCGTCGAATCAACAGTGATTCTATTTCAGCGGTACGAGTGAATCTTCTTTTTGGCGGTTCACTTGTATTTCTTTCATTTTCTCGTCGAGCGGATTCAAGGATAAACGACCTCTTTAACCTACAATAGTTTTACAAAGTCATGGTAATTTCAATTGTATAAGAGAATGATCCTCTGACACTGTTATCGCAGCAGTTTTTAAATGAATCCTTTTCAAGCAGCAAAGACAAACTTTAATATATACTTTCAACAAATTTCTCCTGCTACAGCTCACGATCGGAATTTTATTGAAAAATACAAGAAGCAAGACTGGTAAAATTATCTCTTCCGGTCACATCAACTTCCAATAAATCTTTTCATCGGGATTTAATCGAACGTTTGATATTGCGATAAGCCACTGGCGCGAGCACACGGACAGACCGGCACACACACACCCTCTCGTACACGCACACAACCGCGCGTGTACTGCGAGCAGGAATCGCGAGCAAGCGTCGGGGGACGAATGACCCGTGGGAGCAAGAGAGAGAGAGAGAGAGAGAGAGAGAGAGAGAGAGAGAGAGAGGGAGAGAAGAGAAAACGAAGCGAACTGGCCTCGATTCCGCTTGCATTCCGTAAATCGCATTTACTTCCCAGACATAGACAACAGTTTGACGTCGATTCGAAAAATTCCCATAGTCCGAGTGGTGCTCGCGATCTACGAATGCCGGGCGTTCGGCAGTCACCGACGCTTCCCTCTCTTTCTCTGTCCGCCAGCTCTTTCTACAACGCCGGGCTTTCGAGCGCGCAACGTTTCTGCGGTCGCCGGCCGCAAGGACCGACCGAGGGAAAGAGCTGCCCGCAGCCCGAGAGATGTATACGTGCACGAGACTTAGGGGGCAAAAGGTGGGGCGAAAGGGCGGGTGGTAGCTGGAAAGGAAGAGGGAAAAAGCTAGAGGAGAGAGAGAGAGAGAGAGAGAGAGAAAGACGCGCAAGCGCAAGCTAGTTGAGGAAGGGTGTGCTGCGAAATCCGGTTCACCGTATAACGGAGCTCGAGCTAGCTGCGGCCAGAGAAGACAGTCTAGCAGAGAGATAGAGAGAAAGTGAGATGAAGAGGAAAAATTAAACGAACCGCGGAAACGGCCCTTGGCTTTCTATGACGATTACGTGTTAACTACTCTCTTTTGGCCGCTCGCTCGCAACCGCTCTCTGTTGGCCCTAGGCTTTGGCTGCTGGTCCTCCTCGCGAATTGGAAGGAGTGTTAATGCGTTTACGCGGCGGCGGCGGCGAGAAAAGCCTTCCCCAGTTATCTGCGGAAACGCGCTGCTGCTGCTACTCGGTCTCGCTCTCTCTCTCTCTCTCTCTCTCTCTCTTTCCCTGCTCCAGCTCTTTACGATGAGCTAACTGATATTGTACCCGGACGAGCCCTACGCACACCGGCAAAGCCAAGTCTTCTTCTACGGCTCGATAATTTTTAAGTTAAAGCCAAGGAAGATATAGAGGGAGAGCAGGGCAGGGAAAGAGGAAGTGGGCAGCAGGATGAATTTTCCTCAACAGCGCGAGAAAAGCGCCTCTGACCTCCTCCTCGCCGACCGCTTGTCTGACACAAGAGCTGATTCAGCAAACAAAAAGTAATCGAGGAAATTTTTAATTAAATTCTCCCCGGTTTCCTGCTCCTCCCCCCCCCTCCCTCCTCTCTCTCTCTCTCTCTCTCTCTCATTCTTTATCCATGTACGCCTATATATATACGTATGTATATATATATAATAGCCTCTCGCAGTCTTTCACTCGACGGGTCACTCCTCCCACACTCGCGCATTTACATGCATTTATTGTAATTATGAATATTAAGTCGTATGCCGAGTATAACGCCTTCTCTCTTTCTTTCCCCGTCGTCGGCCGCGGCGGTGCGGCAGAAACAACACGGCTCATTAAGTTAATTCCATTTTGCCGCCGTTTGCTTTATGTGTGCGCGCATATCCGTGTGTAAGGGCGATTCGTGCTCGATGTATGTAATCACGAGCCAGCATGCAATGCGACGCGCGCTAGCCTCTCTCTCTCTCTCTCTCTCTCTCTCTCTCTCTCTCTCTCTCTCTCTCTCTACGTGCAGCACAGTGTGTGAGTGGGTGTGTGTGTGCGTGTGTGTGCGAGGAACGCCGTCACGGACCGAAATTAAATGCGGAGTTTGCGCCGACAATTAGTGCTTTATTAACATTGTCAGAGTTGAATGGAAAATGGCGTCTGATAATGGAAAAAGTTTTGCAAACTTGCTTTTTTGCAAGACATTATCGCTGTAATCGACTCGTGCATTATGTATAATGTAAGTAGAAAAAATCGCGATACTGCGTATATCGCCTGCTTTTACAGACTGCATAAACCAAAGGAGCTTGGCTGCGGACTAGTTTTCAAGTTTTTAACCTCTGCAATGGCTCTGGTCTCTCGTCGCATTGCTATTTTTTCCCATATATTTTCCCTCTGTCCGTTAAATATTATATACATTTACACTTAAAAGTTTGTTGAATAATACATGGAGCAATTGAACGCGACTGTTACTCTCGTACAAGAGTCACACAAACATGTATATGGTTTATTGTCATTTTTGCATAAAATTTGTGTAAAACACGAATAAAAATTTACATAGTCAATGAAAAGAAAAAGTGGTGAGAAAAAAGTGTTGTGTCAGCGCGGAAAAAATATGCATGTGTGTGTGTGTGTGTGTGTGTGTGTGTGTGCGTGTGTGTGTTTGTGTTAGGCCTTTGTATTATAGTTCGCGTGCAAAAATGATTATACGCGCTGCGCAATAATTTCATTTTACAAATGACTTCAGCTCTATCTCTTTTTTTCAAAAGGGAACGCGAAATTCGCATTTACAAGTGGCCAGACTCTCCCTCTCATCTTATCGCGTATATATTGCAGGTCCTAATTAAAGCCTTTTTTCAACGAAGAATACGCGAGAAAATAAGCTCTTACGCGTACCGCGCCTTAATCACTCGCGGAGGAATTAATTCACGTCAAGACTTTGTTAATTCCGCAGCGATGCGGCGAAGGGACCGCCGCGTACAAAATTCTCCTATAAATTTGAGTTTCACTTTTTTTTCTCCCGCGCACGCGCGCCAAGGGGAATGAATGAGCCGGCGCCCCATTGTAAAACATTCATAATTGATCCCCCGCGAGAATCGTTTCTTATATTGGGCTCGGCAGAGCAGAACCGCGCTAAGAAAGACTTGAGCTTCGAGACTTTGCTAATGGATCAATCGCCGAGGGCATTTTGCACCTCAATGGAACCGAGTTCGTTTGACTTTATCCAACGGTCGACGCTTCGTCTCGTTGGTTCGCTGCTGTTATTTTCTTCGACCGATCGTGAAAACACAGCTCGATAAATTTTCACCCAGACGCGGAAGGAAATCGCTGACGACGCCCCTCCCTCCCTCCCTTCCCACCCCTATATATATTTTCTTTTTCTTCGAGTTTTCTCGTTTGAAAATTCCAATGCAGCGAGATTACACGTGTGGCTCATTCTTAGTCGGATTCCTACGCATGCATTCATTTCGTTTCCGAGCTTCCGTCGTTTCCTGTTGTTTATGAGAGACGGAGATTGTAGAGTAGGTTACTTGAGAAAAATCGATAGAATGCAATTGCGAACAAGCTGTTCGATGTGTAAACAACTGATATTTTCGGTCCTCCATGTACTTCGTCGAAACAGTTATACAGTTCCTATATTTATTAGAAAATCCTTATAAGGAATATTTTGCTTGTAATATAAAACTAAAATTAATGAAGTTTAATAATTATCGCATAAAGGGTCTTCTATGAATACAACGATATAAATGCATCCAGTTCATACAAGATTATATTCTGGAATTGAAAAACAGTGTGGGGCTACAGTGTCTGTTTCAGATTTGTTCGCTTGATGAATAAAAAAGTGCGTGAATGTAGTAAAAATGTTGGTCTAAAATAAAACTGAGCGCTAGAAGCCGTGGCTATCATCTCAGGCAGCTGCAACTTTAGATCTAAATCCCCGAATTTCTACGCATAATGTTGTTTCAGACGCCGAGGACGGAGCTTGTTCCGATATTTTTCGCTCCATTAATAAAGTCCGCGATGCGAGCGCGTGTGTAGGAGGAGCTGTTGGTAAGTGTCTCGGTCGGCGCTGAGATTCTCCGCGGCAGCTTATAAAAGATTAAAAGGGACGTCGACTAGAGTAGAGGCGAAGAGTGGAAATAGCGGAGCCGCGATGACGGATACTTTTATCCCCCGGCCAGACATGTAGGGCGGTGAATTTAACGATGTTTCCCGAATAAATCGACAACTGTTTCTTCAACAAACTCGTCGTCGCGGATCCATCCGTAAAGTCGAGCCTGGCTCCCCTCCTCTTATAGCTGCTCTTCTCTAATTAAATCTTGGAGGAGTTAAGATGCATCGCGCGGCGGGCTGAGGCGCTTTATTTTTAAAATTGAAACACGAGGAAAAACAACAGAGAGAACGGCACTCCGGGGAGAAATAGAACGGACTGGCGTGTGAGACGAGCCAAGGGGGAAAAGAGAACAAGATAGAGAGAGAGAGGGAGAGAGAGAGAGAGAGCGCGAGAGCGAGAGAGTGTGCGAGGGGGAGGGGAGGGGAAAGGAGGAGAATGAGCACACTAGTGATTGTAGCGAAGGGTTTTCCCCTCTGTGATTATTACGAGACGCCAAGTCGTCTGGCGTGCGAAGCCTTAGCGGCCAGAAAGGAAAATTGGACTCTTGGGCTCCTTCGGTGAACTAACAGAGGAAAATCAATCGAGGAGCATTTTCGACGCCGAGGTTCTAGTGCCCGGGGCCCTTCTGCATTACCTACACCTCGTAAAGGCCGAGCGTGGAATTACGCCTGGAATGGTGCGCTTCAATCCTACTGGAATTTCCAAAGATTCATTCGTCCAACATTTTTCTTTCGGGCGTGGATTTTTCTTTTTCTCTCTTTTTTAAATTGTTTGATCAAGTACAGGATTTGACCAATAGTCATCGCATTGTTGGAGATGGGGGAACATTGCGAAAAACGAGACACGTGCTGCGCACTTTGTTTCATTATTTATTTATGATTCGTTAGCACGCGCAATTTTACAGCGTACGGGTCATATTTTTCCTCGTCGTTTCGACTGAAATAACATGATTAATTGCAGGGCTGCGCTTGTCCGGGACCAATAATTCACTTTGCGGAATTTAGCCAGCAATGCAATCGTTACCTTTACGAGAAGCTGAAAAATGTTTGTTAACCCCTTATGCTGGAATATGTTTCTGGCTACTTTATATTTACCACGCTTAATATTCACAGATGCAGTGCGCCGAGGTTATAATCAATTAAATCAATAAATAAAACATGCCATTAATTTGAAATATGATATTTTTATGCCTTCTAGTAGGAGATTTCTATCAATTCTGTTTTCCCGAATACATTTCTACAGATTTTGGGCAGGCTGGTTTCATCGCTTGTCAAATGAAACCCAATAACCGAGACACTTGTATGGATTCTTAAATTTCAAATCAAGGAATTTCGTCACGGGCAGTCGCAAAAAAAACGACCCACGCGAATCTGATGTATAAAGGCTACCATTGAATTCGATTGAATTTCTTTGAAATAACAGAATGTAAGAAGAATACACGGAGAAGAGGATGTAAAGGGTTACAAGGCCCAAGCCGATGAATGCGATCTTGAAAACGTTTGCTAGAGAGAGAGAGAGAGAGATAGAGAGAGAGGGGCTTGGGTGAGTGGGAGAGAAGCGCATCTCACACAGGGAATAAAGTATCCCGTGCATCATGGTCACACGAGCTCATCTTTCCTCGGTTCCGTATCACGCTCGCTGCCCCCCACAAGCGTGCGGTCTGCGTGTGGGTGTGCACATACGTGGCGCAGTCCAACGTGGAAGCGGCGGGCGGGAGGAAGGTTTGGGGGGGGGGGCGGAGAGGGGGGCTCATATACATAGAGAGCTGCACTGGCAGGAAAAGGAAAGGCGAGAGAGAGAGAGAGAGAGAGAGAGAGAGAGAGAGAGAGAGAGAGAGACAGCACGTGCCGGTTGTTATAACGCGGCTGCCGCCGCAGCTTCGCTTCTCGCCTCGTAAATCGTCGGGCTTCCCTCCTGCTCCCGCTACTCCTATATCGTCCACCACCATCATAAAGTCGGCTAGCGTAGTTGTCGCTCGCACGCGGCTAACCTCCGCCCTCGGCATACACGCGCGTCTCTGCTGCTGCTACTGCTACTGCTGCATACTGCACTCGAGCCTGCACCGACTTACTGCTGCAGGGGGCTCGTGCAGATCCCCGAACGGCTTGTCTTATACATCCCGTTCTATTCCATTCCATTCCATTCCATTCCATTCCATTCCACCATTCCGGTTTGGCTCAGCCATAGCCATAGTATTATACGCGCCCGTGTAAATATAGCATCGGCCGGCTGCTTTGCCGCTGCCCCTCTAATTTGTCACCGAGGGATAATCGAGGGAGAAAGAGCAGCGGAGGAAAATGGGATTAAGCGGCTGCGATAACCAATAACATCTTGTTCTCCCGCGAGGAGCTCAAACTGTTTTCTTTACTCTCTCTCACTCACTCTCTCTCTCTCTCTCTCTCTCTCGCTTTCATTGCTCCGCTATATAGCAAGAGGTGAGCGCACCACTGGCATGGCTGGCATCGCTGGTAATGGATTTTCTTATGTACATCCCCTTGTGTGTTATGTGCTCGAATATATACACTCGCCCCTGTTTCTCGCCGATAATTGGAATGAGGGAGCGAGACAGAAGTGAGAGAGAGAGAGAGAGAGAGAGAGACGCACTTGTGTTTTCTCTATTGCCAAAAGAGGAAGAGCAGAGGGAGCTGCTTTCGGTAAATATGAGATGATAATGAAAAGTGACGTAACGGTGACGAGTGTCAATATAATACCTACGTGCTCTGATTGGCTGACTCTATTTACATTCGCTACTCACTCGGCGTTTACTTCATTTATTGCCGATCAATTAAATTGCCCACGATGAATTCGATTCGACTAACTGATGCTGCGCACTGCTCACACGTATAAATCCGACGAGGTAGAAAAAAAAATCCCCTGCAGCGTAAAACAGTAATGACCATTATGCCATCGGATTAATCTCCTGCTACGCATATAATTAAGAATAAATTATTAAAATGTCTTGGAATTGGTTCGACAGCTCTCAGCTACTCGTTCATAAATTCAATTCAGAATTTTCTTCCTTTATATGTACACCACGTTTTCACGAAATAATGAATGCGTAAACTCAAAAAATAAAATTTGCATAAAAAGCACATATAATACCTGCATACAAATATATACGACTGCTTGTGGATTTTCGTGTCAGAGTCGAATAAACTTGACATAATACACTTAAATTGTGTACAGCACGTCGTTATGCGCAATGAAGCTTCATTAAAATGCCATGTTCAAAAGTATACAATATGTTCGACGAAATTATTTGTTATGGGCGCTAATGGTTCAACATTCCCGTTATGCTAATCTTTTCATAATCAGTTACAGCTCAAATGTTTGATTGAGCCAGAACGTTTATCAAAAGCTAGTTTAATAACTTTGGGATTTAAATTAAATAATTCACCATCGTACGCGCCGTTTAAAGTATAAAAGAATATGAGAAAGACAGTATTTCATTTAAACCTAGCTTTTGACCTGTGTGCCCTGCAAACTTTTCAAATTTAATTAAACTGAATGATTTAAATATAAATTAACCTTTTTTTACATCATTTTCCCTTTTCAGTACATTTTTTTCCTTTTAAAGTGTAATTATGGATCATGACATTCTATAGCATAAATTTCAGCTTACAAATTGTCTATATTGATCCAATGATTAAAATTCAGTTACAAAATTTTCCATGAAATCTGATATTCGAGTTGCACCGTGAATTAATAACCCTTATTTACTTTAAAAAATTTCTTCCTTATCCATTTGAAAATTAGATATTCAAGTAACAATGTCTCCGTAAAAGTTGGCATTGTACAATATTAAATGTTTGTTAAAATATATTATTAACCTGCACATATAGAGATCGACAAAAAAAAAGAGGTCGACTATTTTTTATTGATTCCATAATAAAATAGCAATTTGAAATTTCACCTTATGTTAACGTATATTGAATCACTTGTGTATGGTTGATGCACATTTCATAAGATACAAATAATTTCAGTCCTCCGATTTCGAGAGCATACCGATAATCTTTCGGCGCAAAACTATCTTTTCGCCACCACTAGCAGGAGCTATATAGACAATAAGAGGAAGTGCAGGCACACAGGAATAAGGAGCGAGCGCTAAAGCAATAGCAAAGTGCAGCCAGACGGCACATTCCGCATCTGGAATGGTTAAGCTGCGCCAGTCGCGTGTCCCAACAACTAACATTGTATTGCAACAGGGTATAAAGTATTGGTTGGGGGCAGAGAGGCGCGAAAAATCGAAGCGGCGGCTGCAACAAGATAGATGCTCGCCACGTGCCATCCATCCTCTCTCTCTCTCTCTCTCTCTGCGTCTCGCAAATTCGAACTCGGCTGTGTTATTAATCCGACGGCGCGGCGCGACGCAGCAGCAGCAGCAACGACAGCAGCGAGGGGCATAGCTGGTTATTGCAGCGCAAAACCGCGAGTGTCGCATTGAACGAGCGCATCGCATCGCCGGGCGCTAAATCACTGGAGCTCCGCAGCCACACCCACGCCTGCACGGGGGGCGCATGCAGGAAAGCGCGGCGCGACAAGTCGACACTGCCGACACCGCCACCGACACTAGCTTCGGCTCGCCCTCCCGACCTAATAACGCCTATATAGCCCTGCACGTAACGATTTAATCGCTGAAAAGTCCGAGCGACTCGGGGCTCGTAGTCGCAGCTGGGCCACGCGACCCCCCGGTCCGGTCGCCGCGTTTTTATCGTCCCCGCGTCGGGCGAGCTCGGCCGTGAGCCTGGCCCTTAATTGCATATGAATATGCGTCGTCGGCACCGCTGCCGCTCGCCAGTGTTTGCTCGCAGATGCCGTGACCCCGCAGTCCACCACCGACGCTTAGTTTTCGGACATCGACTCTCGGAAGCGACGCGTAAATCAAGTTTAAATTAAATTGCGCCTCCCGCTCATGTGGCTTCTGCTCGCTACCTCGGAGTTCGCCGCCCTCCCGCGCGTCCAGCTCCCACAGAGGAAGGCCGAGAGGAGGAGAAAAGGATGTGGTCGCGGGCTCGAGCTGCTGGAGGAGAGCGAGAGGAATGGAAATTAACGGACCGAGAGTAGAGCCATCAGTGTCCATCTGCGAGTAGATACAATAATTAACAAGTTGCGCTGCGCCAGCGTTGACGACTCGAGGAAGCTGCCAAGAGCGATCGGAGCGAAATACCCTATAATAACATCCATTGGATTAGCACCGGGGTTCCTGACTCTCTCCAACGCTACCACCGCCGCCTCAGCCACCGTCGCCTTTCGGCGAACCGGCCACGACAACGACGACCGCGACGGCCACGACGACGACGACGACCTGACCTCGATGTATCTTGGGAATTTTCGCGAAAACTCGAGAGCCTCTTTTTCGGCACGCACATTCCCTTTCCATTAAAATGTTAATTATTCCGGAGCATTCGGTCGGAGCAGCGCGCCCGCAATTGCCACCGATCACTGAACGGAATTGAGCTTTCGGAAGCGCGCGTTCGCTTGAGTCGCGAGTTATATATCCAATACTTTTAATTGTTTGTGTATAGCAGCTGCACAAGGGAGCTGTGCACCGGTAGGAAGCTGCAAGGGACACGGTGTAAGCCAAAGTCGAGAACTCGCGATGTGCAGGGTTCCGCCAATCGAATTATCTCCGAGCGTAACGACATAATAGAGGGGATCAATTTTCGCGGAGCAGCTCCTCTGTGTGTCAAGAGCCACGGCTATATAAAATTTCCGATAATGCTGCGGAGAGTCGGGCGCGCAAATGCTATTCGACCATTGTTTCGCCCCGACCCCGCTATATGATACGGATAATAGTTCAACTGGATAATCTTGGATCTAACTAGTCAATTCTACGTATCTCTCTCTCTCTCTCTCTCTCGCGTTCTTGTTTAAATCTAATATCTCGGTCAGCGACCTTTTGGTGATTTCTCGCTGACCGATTTTCAATTCGCCAACCGTACAGAAGGACTTGCGACAAAATATTAAATTACGAGGTGTCAATGTTTGAGTTGAGTCTCTGCATTCGCAGTCTCTTTTACCACGGGGTAGATGAGCGAGCAGAGTTTAATTGGAGATACATACAACTGATAGTATTGTCTGTGTATATTTTTTTTCCCGATGGACTGCTATGGACAACTTATTGCCAGAAGCTCGCTAGAGAGCGATCAATGTCAGTCGATATACCAGTGGTATCCTTTTATCATGGCTCTGTTATTACGGTAACATTTTCATCCCCATTGTTCTCAGTGCAGAGTACTTGGCAAATGTTTTATCCATTCCTATTCTCACTGTTCAAACTTGATGCTGAAAACACGGAAAGAATGATAGACAAACAGAATTATTTAATTCTGTTGTGTAAAGTTTAATTGGTTTAGTCATAATGTATCTCTGCATTAGCTCGTATAATACAAAAGTGCATTTAAAAGTAGCTTTTGTTACTTTCAAATTTAATAGACATTTAGTAAACATCGTATCACGTTTAATAGCCGTGGTGGTGAATTCGTCTTTTGTTTCTTAATACTTCAAATTTCACGTATAGCGTGTAATCTATTCTTGATTACAAGTCAGCATTTGATATAGGGTAAATGCAATTATTACTTGCCTTCGGAGATCTGTTATTAAATTAATTCTCCATTACCATAAGCCGAGCGCCTACGCAAGCAAATTCTCATCCTAATCTGCAACTTGTTCTATACCTGTAGTTCAATTGAATTCCCGTGCAATCTGTTGGTTCCAAATCCGACAGCATTTACATACATTCATATTTGATCTAGATATTACTATTATATTTATTTTCGAATGAACGGTTATTATCTACATGTACACTTTTGTATACTATATTTTTCGCCAAAGAATGTCTCCATAAAGTTTCAACCAAATTCGTGATCCGGAGAGTGTGGACTCTCCTTGTATATGCAAGAACTTTTTTTTTAATACAATAAATCGCATTGCATAACTTAAAATTCATTCGCTTGAGAAAGCAACTTGAGTTTTTGAAAGGAAATCTTAAAATGTAAATTTTGCTTAGAAAGTGTATATTCACCGAGGGAGCGTTAGCGAGTGAAGTATATTAGCTAGTTAAAGATTAAATTACTTCGAGAGCGCGCGCCTGGCGAAACATACATATAATATACATATATGTAAGGTGTGTAAAATGCAAAATTTGTTTGCTACGATAATAAAACATAACCGTCTGAAAATACAATCCGAAAATTTATCCCTACGACTCGTTACGCACATTTCCCAGTCATTCCGGGCGTTCACAATATATAAGGAGGTATAAAAGCTGCGTGGATGAAATTCACGCGTAGGACGCTTACAAGTCTGTTATTGGATGTGACGTAAGGCTAAATGGAAGACGATAAAGAAGGGCCAGAACGAAATGAAGATGATCAAAGTAATAGAAGGTCTAAAAGTGTATAAACAAGAAGAGCGGGTCTTCGGGCGGAGGGTGCGGCGCCGGGGCACGTGCACGTGGCCATTTGCGCGCGTTTAAAGCCGGCCGAACGCACTTAGCACGTTCACCGCGTGTCTTTCTACGTCTGCTCGTGTGCGTGAGCGTGTGCCGGTGGCTTGCGCTGCCACGTGACGAGGCGGCCGCGCCGGAAGAAGTAGATATTATGCGTGGGGGAAGCGCGGCAACGGCAACGGCAACGGCAACAATTTCCACATACACAGACTCACACGTATGCGTGCAGGGAACGGAGAACCCAAAGCCTCGCCCAATCATGACTGACTCCTTCTTCTCTACATATATATGTATACGCTTCTATAGCTGTATGTGTCATGTATATATAGATATAGATATACGTAGATATATATAGGTATACACATAGAGACACGTGATGGCGTGTGAAGATTAATGAGGAGATGAGTCGTAAAAATTGTCAGCATAAATCGTTACCGACACGACAACTTTATTTACTGCCTCGGCGGCAGTCACTTTACGGAATATTAATTAACGCCTCACCTTCGACGCCCGGCATTTATACATATACATCAGCCGCATCCTATAGCAGCTATAGCTATAGTATAGTATAGAGAGAGAGAGAGAGAGGGACAGAGACAGAGAGAGAGAGAGAGAGAGAGAGAGAGAGAGAGAGAGACAGCTTAAAGCAACGCTTAACAACGCTTCAAATGCTAGATGCGCGCCTCGGATTAATGCTTCGGGGAAAAAACGAGAGAGTGAGAAAAATTGACACCTCTTTCCGTTCTTACAAGCTATTTCAGGGGCTTGATTTTGCCTTTGAGACGAACGTCCCATGAATAATGGCTCCTACTGCTGAATATGTAATACTTTGCTGCTGCTGCCGCCGCCACCGCCGCCGCCACCGCTGCGTGCATTGACGATTGATTTGGCTCCTCGCTTCCTTACTTATTCCTATGTATGCGTTGAGCGCATCGATGACTTGCACAAAACGATAGCTGATCATTTTTATCCTCTCCAAAGCGCAGATGCTTATCAGTTTATATAGTAAATTTGCAATTTTGATTCGAGATAGCGGAGAGAATCTTTTTCCATGAGATATTTCGTTTTAACATAGGGCAAAGCCTTGATCAATGAACAAGGGAATTACCTGAAAAACTATCATTTTTATACCTCCTGCATTTTTCTCCACTGAAAAACTGGCTTTCTTTGCAACTGCAAAAATATCCATAATATTTCAGTAGCTTCATTATAATCACTCTTACTTTAATCTTAAGTTTATAAAAGTTTTATAAGAAGAGAAAGGATAAAGGATTGACCTAATACACCTAAAACAGCATATTTTTGTACAACTGCAGCAGCAGCAGGCAGAGCCGAGTTGCACAATCTTATAACGGTAGAGGTACATGCAGATAACGCATGTGTGGGGAAGTTGGTGAGGACTGCACGCACAAAACCGGATTCGATCACCATTAGGTCATTAAAATTTAATCATTCCATTGGCGCCGAGAGAGAGGGCCGCGCGATGTACAAAGGGCGTTTTATATAACGCAGACGCGGTGCGCTGCGGCAGTACGCGCTCGAGCTACACGGGCCATTATTAAACACGAAAGCGTCGTATAAATCGCCGAGTACGTCCTGCGGCATGTAGCCTTATAGAGCGTCACCGAGGCGCTGCAGCGTGAGCCGTAATCAATTTAATGCGTCGTTTATCTTCCGCACTGGCTGGAAGCTTAAAAGTCATTTAAAACGAAGCCACTTCTTGTCAGCGAGCCGCCACGCTCGCGCTCTGCACTCTTTCATTTCGGCCGCAGCGGCTGCAGTCATTTTGATTCGCGAGCTCACCTCCTCCCCACCTCCGTGTATATATGTATGGCATACGAGCGGCTCCAACGTTAAGTTGCATTAAATAACGATGAGCGAGAAATAAGGTATAGGTTCGGGAGTTATAAAGCGCTTCATTGAAATGCATAGGCTGTAGCATAGGGGGTTGGGTTGGGTAACGGGAGACTTGGACGATAACAAACTTTTTCCCCCGAGTTTAGCGCCAGCGCCTACTCTCTGAAAAATCTCTCAAACTTATTTCGACAGATTTTCTATGAGTATGATACATTGAAAAATTGCCAAACTTTTAAAGCGTGTACATATAGGGTAGGCCGGGAAACGCGCATGGATGCTAGGAAAAATTGTTGGTCAAATTTTCAAAATAAGCCATCGAGTAAATAATCTTTTTCCTCTTCTATCCATCTGTATAACCATACAATATCTCGAAAGTAAATGAGCTTGGCTGCAAGGTCTGACCAGGTGAAAAACAAGCTGGCGCTTGCAGTCGCGGATGATCCGAAAAGTGGGTTATCACCTCTTGGCAAAGCGCAAATCCGGCTGCGAACATTGAAATTTTGACGGGGCTGCTGTCGATGAATGCAGCAGGGCCGCGAGCCGTTATCGGAGCGGCGCAACTATACTTGATTTTTTCGCGAGCATATTTATACCGTCCTCGATATATTTAATGCTCCAGCAATATCTGTCGCTTTGAGCTACAGCATAGCCGAGCGATCTCGCGACATAAATTTCGGCTCAATTTCGCTGCGGACGCAGGATCCGAGAGCGATAAGTGGCCCAAGTCGGCAATTTTTCCGCAGCCGCTGCGGCGGTGGCGGTGCAGCATGGTCGCGTCGCCTGGTCTCGGACGCTCGCGGTAATAGTAGTTTTCCGTGCAGCCCCGGCGGGGAAAGCGCAATCTTGCATTTGGCATCAATAACGGGACTTAGCGGCGACAGCGGCCATTCGATATTGACAAAAGTCAATACACCAGACTCCTCCATATTGTTCGAGCAATAAAAGACCGTCGGCGGGACTGGAGGTTATACGGCATCGAGTAGTTCCGAGCCATTCGGGGAAAGAGGCAGCGACAGCAGCAGCAGCGATATTCCAAGACATGCCCTGTCAACGAAATCCCTACTTCTCTTTGGGGCGCTATACCATACGCGAGTTTCGTTGACGTCTGCATATTTACCGGCATTCTTATCGACTCTCACTCTCACTCCGACTGCCAGAATCTATTTTTTCCTCACTCACGCACATACAGGCAGAGACGTGCAGTGTGCACACATGCTTGGCTCGCGTTCCCTGCGCTGCAACCTCCGTACATTACTTTTCAGTTTCCCTCCGTCGGCTCTCAATCGAGTAGCTCGAGCGTTTTTATTCCTCGATAGATACAGCTGCGGAGACCAAGAGAGCGAGAGAGCGAGAGAGCGAGAAAGCTGGAAAGCTGGAAAGAGAGTCTTATCGTCGTTATTGAATCGTAGTACTATGAGTGCTCCAGTTTCTTCTCGATTTACCACAATATCTGGCTCCATCTTTTCTGTTTTCGCCTATACATCTCTCGCGTATGACTCGACTCCCCGCCCCCCGATATTTCTCCAAGATCGATTTAAGTCACTGACTCGACGTTCTCCAGCGCACACCGACACTCGCCGACTATAGTCATTTCTCAGCAGATGTTTCTCAACCTTCTCCCCCCCCCCCCTCTCTCTCTCTCTCTCTCGCTCTCTCGTTGCTGCTACAGCAGTAGACGCCTCGCGCGCAGCTGATATATGTATACACTTCATGGATATAGGAGCTCTCGGATATGTTCTCTCATATCGCGACTTATTTCAGGGAGTGAATAGGACATGTACACAGCATGAAATTGAAAGAGGTTAGGGGATCTGCAGTGCAGCCGGGCGGCGCCGCCGGACTATACCGCTCTGCTCTGCTCTGCCGGGGACAGCTAAGTTTCTCAGCTGGGAAAAAGTAGCGGTGTTCTTCGTAGAAAGCTTTCCCCGACACTTTGAGAAGTTCGGATTTCGCGCTATGATTCAATGCGGAAACACTTTTGCACCGTCTCGTCCTGACTCCACCCCCCCCCC
>UELU01077788.1:5710-26669 GCA_900490025.1 Megastigmus dorsalis | reverse complement strand
TCCCCTTTCTGAACAGCATTACCTACGTATTTATGCTCTCGAGAGAGATGTACAATTGTAGGCTGCACAAATTCTAAACAGAGAAGAAAAAAGAGAGCGAGGGGGGTGAAATGGGAGTGCTTGGCGTAAAGCTCGAGCCGAGTTGTAGCATCGATCGTTGCGTCTCGTCCCTTGCTCTTTTCCCGCAAACGCAAGTTCCCCTAATTCCTGTAGTTCCGACGGGCCGCGAAATTAGTGACGGACACATGAGATTTACCCCTTTGGCGTTTTGACGTATTAATTCCGACCTCGATCTCTCTCTTCCTCTTTTCCTCTCTCTCTCTCTCTCTCTCTCTCTCTCTCTCTCTCTCTCTTCCTCTCGTCCTCTCCATCTATCGCATTCGCTCACGCTTTCATGTACTGTATTTCCGCCAGCTGTTTTGGAAGTTTGTGTGCTTGCTTCGTTGTTCTCTCGTGTACCTATGATTATACGGAACTTAAACTGCATTCATTGACTGAACCGCACGTAAAAATCATTGCAGAATTTGGAAGTCATGAATCAGTGTTTTTTTTTGTTAAATTAATGATTTCTATTATTATTTTTAAGCCACAGGATAAGATTTAAACTCTAAATAATTGATAAAATTATTTCGTTTGTTAGAGATTTATGATTTAAGTATATGATTTATTATACGCATTAATAAAAATTTTCATTTCGTGCAGCTAAATTTTTGCTACTATAATACATTGCGTTTTTGGCAAATGAAAAAAATTATTCAAAGTGCCATGACAATAATTGACCTATAAACATTTATTTGCTATTAATTAATCCGTAACTGCTGTGTCGGCACTTATCACACAAATTTAACAACGCGTCCGAAGCTTGTACTTATAAACTGTGTTCATGTTTATGAAAGAAAGTCCTTCCCTTAGTGAATTTCAAAAGAAAGCACTTGCAACTCTTAGATGTTTTATTTATGCTCTTTGCGCAACGCAAACTTTGGAGAAAAGTTTTCTACCTACGCTATTGACTGTATTTAACTATTTATACAGCACTTTTAACGTCTTAATCAATCAGACTCCTACACCCGTACAAAAGATCACATTATGAATGAAAATTGAAATCGTGTGCATGATTCAAGATACTCGTATAAATAGGTATAGTAGTATAGTAGGCAAGACCGAATACTTTTTGTATTTTATATTTCATACAACCAATAAAATCAGTAAATAAATAATTAATGCCACTTTAAAATACTGCACCTGGTGCATAATTTTCAATTTCCTTTAGACTTTTAGAGTAAATTATAAAAAATCTATAAATATATTTTTAGATACATTAATTATCGGCAACTTGCCCCATACCTGGTGTAAGTTTACTAACTATATGGAGTCAGTTGGCTTACCAGAAAAATTTACAACAAATTACAAAAAATAATATTTGTTTGTACTTTTAGATATATTCTGCTACGGCTGCTTGTTTATCTGTAAAAATCTATTATTATAAAAAGTTATATTGGAATACTTTAGCACGGAAATGAAAATAATCATCATAAACAGAAAAAATATAAAATGCCTTAGTAAGGAAATACAAAGAAAAACAATGTCTATGATTATTACATTTGTTGCATTCAGGAATGGAAGTAATGAATTGACATATACGATTAGTAGAAGAGTTCCGAGTACAGCCAGACATCAATATCTTTAGATATACTATCCATGCTAATTTTCAAACTTTGGCAAGGCATTGAATCTCACATCAAGGGAATCTCAGTTTCCCTTTCGCCTAGAAAGCTGATTCTTTTTGGAAAATGTTTCTTATTTTGTAACCTGTACAGTCTTACAGTTAACTACGGTTTCCCAAAACGGGCACAATTACCTACATCCGTGGACATCCTCCATTTAAATTTTTTTACGTAAATAGAGGGATGTTGGATTTTCAGAGGACGTTTTTTAAATTTATAATTTATCAATGCACACTAGATATTTACATAATATATAGGTAACATATGGTAATGATAAATTAGTTCAGAGAAAAAACTACGTCTTTTTTGTTTGATGTATTTCCAATGTTCAAAAATCGGAAAAAAATATGTGATTTTTATAAATATTAATGAAGCTGACAATCATTTATACATAAATATTTTTTTATATTTGGAACGTACAATATACATGTAGGAACGATAAATTAATTTGGAGGAAGTTACGTGCCAATGAATTGGCAGCGGTTTTTATTTTATCATTTTAAACGTGCGCTTATCCAATTAAATCTTAATTACCTGTCTATTCTATTATATTATGCTTTAATTGGGTAAATCAGATATTAAAAACTATAGCAGTTAATTTGAATTAAATAAGCTATACTGATATTTAAAAATGATTAAATCGAATCGAGTTATTCTCGTTTGACAGGAAGCTTAAAAAATATAAAACAATACATATACTTCACACTATTATTAGCATATTCTTCGTGTCTACTGCGCAATATCCGCTTCGAGATTAATTTTTAATATCACGTTTTTTTAAATGAAATGCGCCTAATTTAAAGCATTCTCATTTTTCTTGATAATAAAAATTGCATGTGATAAATATATATAATAAATGCGATGCCTATTTATACTTCTATACAATGTATTTATGATTGCAAAGTTAATCTTCTTTCAAAATCCGGAGCAATACCTTGACTTACCCTATGCGTAAAAGTTTATCGTTCCAAAGTAAAACGCAGTATTACTATCGCAGCACTACTATCACAGTGTATTCAAATTAAAAAGTATAATGAACGCTGATGAAAATATGTTCAAGCCTTTATAATTCAGCTTTTCCTTATGAAGTTAAATAATTTTTTCAATACATTATATTAAGCCAATATTTAAACGGAAATACGTAAAATGAGCCTCATAGTGTGCTAATCACTTTATTCCAATTAGAATTAAGCCACCGCCAAAACTCGAATTAAAACCCGTATAACAATCATAATACAAAAAAAGAAACAGTAAAAACAGTCAATAAAAATAAAAGCTAAATGTCGATGTGCTTGTGTGGTTATAGTGTCGGAGTTCGCGCAGGCACTGGGCAGCGCTTTGGAGTGCCATGGCCAGAACGTCATCCGTCTGGTCGACGACTTCCGGGGCCGTACGGCCGAGTCGAGGTCCGACTCGGGCGGCATGCGCCGCGTTTGGGACAGCCTACTCAGGCAAGTCGAGGCCGACGCCACCGCTCATCTCGACCTCGCCTCCATGCTGCAGCAGCAGCTCTCGAGGCCCGCCCTCGAGGGCTGCTTTCATCGCAAGGTCCAGCACAGAAAGGTAGGTTTACCGATACGATTTTCCCTTGTCCCCTACTCTCTCTTATCTTTTTGGGGTATATGGGGAACGGACTCGAGTGCAAAGCTAAAAGTCTTTGCTTCTTTTCTTATTATTGCGCTCATAGGTCGATGCGGGAGTAGCTTAACTTGAAACCTCTCAGATACTTTGACAGTTGCTCGAAGCTTCTCGTAACTAATGAGATGTGCATTTACTACTATATTTCCTAAAGTATAGTCACTTTACATTGTAGAAATGAATCCTTTGTATAGAGTGAATTCATAAAGTATATAACGATTTCGTGTAAAACCGTTCGTTTTTACAGGTTTCGCGTTGGTAGTTTGTAACAATAAAAGCTTCCCTTTCGCTCTAAAACCTTGTCAAGTAGAGATATAAGCGAGAAAATTGTCTGAAAGTACAAAATCCTTTCGCGCTAAACCCATAAAGACTTGCACGTAGTTTTCAAGGTAAAGCGCATAAAATCCCATAAGCGATTTAGTCCAGGCTGACATACGCCACAAAACTAAATCGCCATGTTATGTTGCTTTGTAAATTGTACTAAAAGTAAATTGTCGATTTCCATCATTTTTCGGGTTCTTATATAGCTATACATACTTTATTATTAAAGTACTTTCATAAACATGACGTTGTGAAAATACTTGAAACCTGCGAGCATTTTTAAGAAAATCCCTTCAGAATATACAAGTTGCATAATTTATTTTTTACTTCAGACTTTGGTATAGTTTATGTTGATAGAATCAAATTGTATTGTTTATTTTTAAATCAAAAATCAAATTAGCAAAGCAGATAGAAAATAAGATAAGCGAAGGGGACTGAGCCATGAACCATATTAAAGTATACTGCCTAATAGCAAATGGCAAAAAAATTATAGTTAATAATTATGTTTTTGTAAAAACTGTTTATACACAAAGAGCATTCAATAAAACTAGTATGTATCTTTTAAAGTAACTATTTAAATACAAGTTCGCTCAACTTTTTTTCAAGAATAAACTGGTATTAGGTATCCAAAATTGCAAAGTTCATGAATTTTATTAAACATAAAATCTCCATCTTTACATTCACATTTTACTAAATGTCTTTCGAGTCTTACGTAGTAATTTATTTTAAGTACGTAAATACGTTTACCAACGACAATATGAATTTAATTATTCATTTAAAAGTACATATAAAAGTGTTAAAGTTAACATAATGCATATAGTATATAAAAACCCCGTATCCTTTAAGGTAACCTTTGTACAAATTAACTATGGGCATAAATATTTTCTTCGTAAATCATAATTAACATAAGAGATTTTAAAAGTTGAGAATACCATAAGTAGAAAAATTAGAGAGATCAAACAGCAGCTCCAAAATTTGTATAATAATTTCAATAGAATATTAAAATTGCCAAGAAATCAAGTAGATCTCTGAATAATTTGTTAAGGATTTTTTGCTATCTTACATATCCTATTATAATTAACTTTACAGCTTTTGATGAAAGTGTAGTTTGAAAATATTTACATAATGCCAGACTATACAGAAGCTCAAAATAGCTAGTCTTTCCCTTATGCCCAAGTATATATAAAATGGTTTTACCGCAGCTATTAAAAACAGATAACCAGTTACATAATAAAAGAACTTATTTTGACCAGCAAAATTCAGTTAAAACGATGGTCACTGGTTAGCAAATAGCGGCGCAATAACAAGACTTCTTGTTATTGAAGTCAGCCTTCCGTTTATTGAACAATAACCCACTCACCATTAACAGATCTGAAATTGACCTAACCGCAGGCTCCTCAGGAATTAGAAGCACTACGGCATATCAATGTGCGTCAATGCGCGTATTTATTCTGTGTCGTAAACCTAACAAATCCATATGTATAACTAATATACATACTCGAATATTGCAATAATAATATTGAAAATAATGCGAACTAACTCTTTTTGGTTTGAAAACTTCGTAATATAAATGTGAATTTGGAAGATTAACCTTACAATCAAATTTATTGAAAAATCATTATTAAAAAAATATACTCTCAAAATTTGAAGCCTGTACGGGTCAGTAGATAAAAAGAATCGATATTTTAATCTAGCAAATACACGGACCCGCGAAATAAGGGTCCGCATTCGAAACAAAGACACGTGTCTTCTTATCGTAGTTTGAGATGGAAATTCCAAATCTAAAGTGAAATGGGGGCTCAGGCAGATTTTCTTGAAATACCGTTTTATTATTCTAAAATAGTCAATACCAATTATTCAAAATCATTTAATCTAGATTTAAATGAAAGTTGATCTCTTATAAACCAGCAATAAAGCATAAACAATACTCTAATTTCAGTTTTGCATTTATCTTTCCATTTATCAAAGTAATACACTTATCCAAAGGTTTGAATACCACAAGCAAGGTGCCCTTTTCGTGTACATAACAATTTTTTAATACAAAATATAAATACGAAATAAAAAAAAATCATGAATCGGGCGAACAGAAAAGAACTGATGCTCAAACTGAAGTTATAATTGTGCGCGAAAAGAAAAGAATCGATGCTTAAATGTATTCCAATAAGCTATAATAAAAAAATGAGCTGCGCCTAATAGCAAATTGTCGCTTATGATTGCAGGTGTTCACGCACCGCGAACAGTACGAGCAAGTGGTGGCAAAGACCGAGGAAAAGCTACAGCGAGCCCGGGCCGACTACAAGCGTACGTACGGGGCTTTGCTGGCGACACCCGAGCCGAGCCAGGACTCGGAGCTGAAGCGCGCCTACCTCGAGGCCCACAACGCCTACGTGCTCCAGTTGCGCGCCACCAACGCCATCGCCGAGCGCTACCAGTTCCAGTGCTTGCCCGGCCTACTGGGCGAAGTGGCCGAGGTCTACGAGGAGCTCTGCGGCTTGACCTGCAACTGCGTGGCCGGGATATCAGAGGCGGCCGGTGACCGCGTCACCGAGCAAGCCAAGAGATATCAGGCACTGGCGAAAGAGGTCAAGTCTGTCAATCCTCAGGGCGATCTGCAGGTAATTGAGCACGCTACTTGTCCTTAGGCTTATTGTTATAAGTGTAGACTTAATGTATCGAGGACCTCCTGAATACTGATACCTATCGGAGATCAGAACTTCAGATTCGTCTTAATCTTGTAATTTCATTCGGCGGATATGAGTTTTGAAAAACGTTACTGTTCAAAAATTTTATATCTTCTTCGATATAATAGGAAATTCAATTGTATCAACAAATAATTTTATTTCGAACTCAGCTGATACACATAAATAGTTCTAAATTTAATTTCATAATTCGTGTCAGTAATACACTTACAATTTGTAAAAATTTTCTTAATAATTCATAAATCAATTACGTACTCGTTATCTAATCTCTAAAAATTACATTTTCGAAATGAGAGCCAGATCGGCAACTATTGATATTTTAAAAAGCTGTTTAGAAACTCTATCGTACACTTAATTTTTAAAACATGTGGAGAGACTCGATCGATCACAACAAACTACATATATTGTGCAAAAATGCTTTATTCAATTTTGCGACGTTTCAGAAGTATGTGCACTTCCCTTTTCTGGCTAAAAGGAGCACTTTATTTAAAAATACACAATTCTTAAAATGAAAAGACTGATAAAAATTTTTTTTCAAATGGTGTCATACCTTAACTGAAAAATAAATTCACGTGTATATACATGTATAGAAATATTTAAGATAGAGATTAAGTTTTAGATATGGGTAAACTATTGAAATTATTTTTCAACTGTCAATTCTTTTTGTCATAATGTTAAAAAATGTTCTGAAGGCTAGAATGAAACAGAGATGCACCTTATTAACAATTGAAAACAAACTTAAGTACGGTATCTTTGTACTTTAATAGGCCTGTCTAATAATTCTACTATGCAATCTTTGTAACGGTTCTTTTTAGTCATCTGATTCTTTGATGTGAAACCAAATATTAGTTTAGAAATGGTTGGTCAATATAGAATCAACAATTTTTTGATCTGTAATTACATCAATCATTTTGTCTAACAGAATTTCAATGGCTCTTGAGAGAATTACTACTTTAATCAGCTTATATCATCCGCATTTTCATGCTCAAAGTTTTCCTATGTAGAGTTTTCCTTTGCACACTTTTACAGCCCTTTATAAATGCTTTATGACATTTAAAAACATCTGTTCTTTACAAAATATGATGCCTATGTTAAGACAACAGGTTAAAACCTGTTAACACCAAAATGAACACTTTATAGATAGAGATTAATTTTTAGAAGAAACTTTCTGCCAGTAGCTCGATAATGATGCAAACATTACGTGATTCCAGTTTCATAAAATTCCATCCATAATTAGATATTTCTGTTTTCAAAAATTGCGTTCAACAAATATAATTAACAGAAATTCCGGTCTCTGAAAACCAAAATCTCTGTGGATAATAAATGATATTTTATAGAACTGAATGCAAATAATTTTTATATTGTTGCCTGCGAAAATCAATAAGGTAGGAATTTTCCCGACCATTGTACACCCCTTAAACTGGATAAATATTATAGATTGATAGATCCACATCATGTCAAAAGTTTCTTTTAGTAAAATTAGATAACTTTGCTACTTACTGTAATAATACAATTTTAATAAAGATTTGTATTTACTATATTATGAGAATTAAATGGATGTACTATTCATAAGGACGTGCCAAATTGAATTCATTTCAATTCCACTAGTTTATGCAGAGTAAAAGTTAAGCACCCGTAAAGCGATTTACAAGTTCTTCGACTGGGTATAAAAAGAGAATAGATCAAGAGATGAGTATCTTACTGCTCTTCAGTAAACTCTAGCAGGCATGAAAAACGTTTCCGGCATCTATCAACTAAATCTAATAGTTCTAAATATGGCTAAACTAAGTAGTTTTTAATCTCGATATGGATAAATATAAAAATCTTTTGTTTAAAATACATAAATAAAAGCTATATCTATACTTATATCAGAAAAATATTTTATGAAGCATAAAATGTATTTGGGCATTAACAATTCCAATAAACATTTAGTGCTACTATATAATAATGTATTAAATACATAATTAGCGAACATAGTATAATATATAATCGCATCGAGTGTTTTAACAGTTTTTTATAGTATTTTTCATTTTGAAGTCATAGTCAAGTTTTCTGAAATATTGTTTTATTTTTTTATCAACTCTAAAATCTAGATTTAAACTTTTACAATTTAAATTTGAAACGTAAATTGGTTGACAATGAATATCTTAAAGCGTTCGCAATTTTTCTTTAATAACATACCAAAACTTGTTATAAATATATACAATACACCCTTATTATTATTGTGGTATCTTTCCTTTTGAAGGGGAGTGCTAGCAGTGATTGATCTTCTTGGGTCAAAAGTATTTCATAGCAGTCTTAAGAAATGGTAGTCATATTTTTTAGCGAAGGGCATTACTTTAGCTTTTTTCAGAAATATCAGACATTCTAGCTATGTTATGAAATGATAAAGAGGTATGAATATATTAGACATTACCAAAATAATATAATCATATAATGTATATTATTTAGAATTTTATGTAATATATTTTATACTTTTTATTATCTATATTGATCGCCTAAAGTTTGTAAGTAAATTTTATACTTACGTAAAAAGTTAAAATCTATGCACATAAGACACTATTAAGTTTTCAAAAAAATTTTTAATTTTAAATGTTTTTTTTTTAATTATTTAAATTTGATGGCCTGCCCCAGTTATTTCAATTATAATCTTAAACGGTAACGAATAAATTTAAACTATTTATCATATAATATATTTGTAAATAAATTGAAGAAATTTATAATTCTTTACAATTAAATATTGTTCAGTTCATCTAATCTAAATATATGCAAATAATACTACAATATACAAGCAGCTTTTCATACATGCACTTATGAGCTGAAATAATGCAGTAATTCAAATTAGTGCTAACGAATTGTATTTTCATAGCTCATTGATTAATTGTAATCTTTATTGTATATATTTGTATTAATTTATTTTTTATTCTATTTAAATAAATATATTGCAATCGATTTATAATATTATGTTTTATAAAAAGTAGCTTTCTACTTCACTTTAAATATTATTAAAATTAAACTAAAATTAAATATAAATTCACATTTTGAAATGCTTAAAAATTTACGTTTTCACGAACGTTAAATATAAAAATATATTATGAATTTCGTCTTTCTTTTTATTTGAAGGTACCACTTTTGCTGAAATCCACTTTGTTAATATTTTTGTTTGTCCGACTGATCGAAAAATGTATGAACAAAGCATTTATGAATCATGAAAAGTCAGGGTATAAAAAAATTTTTGATTCATCAATAGCAATGTCACTAAAACGTAACTTGATCTATGATCCTGGTGTACCTCTTTCGATTCAATGTATATTTTAGAGATTTTTTTTCAACTCTACTACGTATCAAAACTCAAAAGAATTCATTGATAAAGTTAGAATTTCATTTCAAGTAGAATATTTTACATTTGAATGCATGCAGTTTTGAAACTTTGAAATGCTTTTCTTCAACTTACACGTCAACATAGGATCAGAAATTTAATATTCACGCTTTGAATATTCAAAAAATTTTGAAAGTTTTAAAAAATAGAACCAGACACATCCTGTAAAAATCTTGATGAAAATCTAACAGCATGAACTACCTTTCAGTTTATTATTAGTTTACGTAAATCATTAAAAATTTATTCCAATAAATTTAGCTTAGGAAAAGTTTTATATTTTGAGTTTTGACTAAAGTGCTACAATGCAATGGTTTCAGCTTGATGACTGAACTCGCAGTATTACGAATTGACCTAATTTGACTCATGAAAGTTTTAATCCACCATAACAAAGCTAGAGTATTATTTTTATTCCGCCAAATACAAGTATATACTTATAATGGTACCAAAATATCTTGGAGCACCGAAAAGCCCCTGAAAAGTTGACACAAAGCTTTACATCCGACAGAGCAATAATCGGCTCGTTTTCCTATTTATCGACCTTTGAAAAAAGCAGCGAGCAATAAGCCAAGGCCTCTATAAATAACAGCATCGCAGGGAGTACAGTAGCAGCATCGCGTCACGGCAAAAACTCTCTCTGGTTTCAGGTCCTCGCGCGTAGCCTGTCGACGGTCGCGCAGCCGCGCAAACCTCCCCGCCGACTCTTTGTGCCGCCCTCGCCACCCGAGCAGACCACCTCGGAGCGCATCAACAGCGTTCCGACACTGAGGGACGAGCTCGTGCCCACGGGCAGCAACAGCCTGCCCATCATCGAGGAGGATCTCAAGCTCGAGGCGGACAGACTCGCCCAGGAGATCGCCCATCTCCAAGACGCCCTCGACACTCTCAACCGCATGCAGCGCAAGTAAGTTTGCCACTGTTTTGTGTATACTGTTTGCGATTTTGTGGATTTTGGAATAGCGGGGATAGAGTCTGGCACACAACTTGCTGCGCGATTGCACGGTCAAAGTATTCATGTGGATTTCTGCTTGTCAAGGCTGTGATTTCGAATTTCTAAAGATAAAATAAATAAATTATACGTCGATATTTTTATACGCAATGGTTTCATTATTTTTATCACGCTGCCTTGAGTTTAAATACCACGGTCAGTATTTTATTACTAACCACCTTCGAGTTGCTCGTGAACAAGAAAAGAAAGTCTTAACCCGCATCGCTTTAGAATACACGTAATTGAACCTAGTAAGCTGTGCAGTATTATGATTTAACTTAAACTTGTTGGGAATGATATTACCCAATTCAAATTTAGTATACCTTATGCTTATTTCAAATAGATTCTTATATTCACATCATTTATCTGAATGGGTTTTTCTAGAGATTTATGGTTATAGATAAAAGATGTTTGTCTATTATATTTTTACTGCTTTAATTATACATATAATTCCTTTTTCTTTATATTTTTTACAATTTTATATATTTTAAAAGATGGCAAATCTCTTGTTTCAAATGTAGAAACTCTAGTTGCAATGAAAGTGAGAATACTGCTTTCATTAAAGTCAGACTAAGTTTTAGTTTCAAAAATACTCTTTCATATTTAGAAATGTCATGTGCACTGGCAAAAATGTATCCCATCTACTGTAAAGAAACAGCAAGTTCCTAATAGTGAAAGGATTTTTACAGCTATTGAGTTATTAAAGTGAAATTCCTTTTATCATATAATTCTTAAACTCTATTAATTTTTGCTACCTGCGCAGCTGTATATATACTGACATATTTAAAAAAAAAATTTAAGAACGGTTTTATTAATTTTAATTTGAAATTTTAAAGTAAACTTTCTTAAATCAAATAGTCCAGTTTAAGCAAAATTTAAACCAAACTTTAATATATGTATACTTATGATGTAGCAGCAGTAAATCAATTCTCAACAGCGTAGTTAGAAAAACATTAAAATATTTATATTTGTTTTTCTGAATAGATTTTAAATATTGGGAAAAATTTTAACTTCTAAAAATTATAGAAATATTAGATTATATGATGTTCTTTGATATCTAAAATTCAATTCTTTACTCTATTTTGATAGTCTCAAAATTGAATGTAAAAGAAATTTTTAAGTTTTTTTAATTTAATCGCATTGAATAGGAATAGTTCACACTGCATATTGTAACATTATTAAGGGGACGTCTTGGGACATCTCTACGGGATCAAGGTTTTCTCCTAAACTAACTGATCGATTAATCCGAAACTGGGAAATGATAGAAAAATCATAATACATTGGAGATAACGTAGTAAATCCAGAAAAATTCAGTAAATTTAATGTTATAGTAAAAATTTTAGACTTTTTTTTTAATTACAACTTGATTCGCAACATGGCGCATTTTCTGGCTGTTTAATTTAACATTTTGCACGACAACCTTAAATTTAGTTTTTCGGAATTTCTTGCATTATCTCCATTATGTTTATAATTTTTCTATCATTTTTCAAAATTTCAGATGAATCTGTCAATTCGATTCAAAGAATCCTTGATCGCGTGAAGGTGATAAGTAGGAATCCAGTTGTCAGTATCCGACGTCTCGATCGTTACCCATGTACAAGTCTTTCTGCCCAGGAGGGTTGATGAGCTTAAAATATAAAAAAATCCATTAAAAAAATATATCTCAATTCAAAACTACGTACTATTTTAAAGTGCTATATGTTAGTCTTTCATACATTTTCTTTTATAGACGTACAAAAATTACCAAAAGATATTTTTTACGATTTTTGTGCATCCTAAATGTATAATTTTGTCGAAGGAAAGTAATTATTCTAAATCATCTTCTCCACAAAATCAATATGCTATGGCCTATTTATTCCTTAAAACGTACAACAATCGATCTTTTAAAATACTTTTTTATATTTAAATACACTTATAGTTTGGTAAAGAGATTTTTTAAGCATACAAAATTCAAGCATAAAGTATAAAATTTGAAGATAAGGTATTAAATCATTCTAAAAAATTTTGATTGCATAAAATCTTTTATGTAAAGGAGGACGTTAACGATATATACATTTTGGCCTCAATACAGACACCTTAGCGCCTTGCACCATCGTACATTATTTGTCACGTGTAAATTTATAAAATAATTAGTCCTATGAATCCTGGGGAAAGTGAGATACATCTTGTTAAAAATTTAAAATTAGCATGGTTAGTACATCCATAGATAATGATGTGGGACTGTACTCGGAACTCTTCTACTAATTTTTTATGTCGATATAGATATACTACCCATGTTAATTTTCAATTTTTAACAAGGTATATCTCACTTTCCCAGGATTCATAACAGTAATTTTTTTTTAAATTTACAATTTGATAAAGGTTGTACTATGGTGCAAGGCGATAAGGTATCGGTTTTGAGATCAAAATATATATGTCATTATTATCCTCCTTTATAGGGTCAAAAATGAGAAAAGAAAGGTATGAACTGTTTAGTTTCCTTGTGAATAAAGATGTAACCTTATGAATGCTTTATTTTAAAAATGATTTGCTTGATAGGTTGATTGCAAAACAGTCGATTATTGTTAAGCGGAATGATCACTTTGTTTGGAGTGTGCGAATGTCTTTCTTACCTTTCGCATTTTCTAATTTGATTTGAAATGCTTGTACAAGTAATAGCACACAAAGAACCATCCAAACCATATTATAAGATATTAGTAATTACTTTTTGCTGAACTCTAGACAAAACACTCGACCAGTAGCTATAATGTGTTATCTATGACTATGATTGGAGCTCAAACTCTTGTCTTACACTCGATTCAAGGATGAGAAGTGCTTATTTCTCACTCCGTTTGTCAATATGTTAAAATTGATTAAGTAAATTTGTAAATAAAGCTCAACTCACTTTTTAAGAATATGCATTGAACTTAAAAATTATTTATAATAATTATTTTTATGAACTAAAAATACCCAAACATATTAATAATGTAATATGATCAGTGTGCTTTCCTGAACTTTATAATTAGAAGTAAGATAGACAGTTGCGCCATCCTCGACATTATTGGTATTTATAATACGTGAACTTAATCGATCCATTAATTAATATAATATTCTTGTAATTGAGGCCAGCGGTAGAAATAGCGATGACATTACGAACAAAAACTCAAATGTAATGAATCCAATTTATTAGTATCATGCAAAGACATCTGGATTTTTTATGTGAAATCAAAAAATTATTAAAAACAAAGTTAATAAAAGTAGATACTTCTTTTCTACGGTATTGCTTCAAAATTAGGTTTTTTGATACAAACTGCTAATAGTCGAACTACAGGCAACAAAAGTAGAGTAGAAAGTTTTATTTTTGCAATTAAAACCATTGAAACTTGGTATAATCACGCGTACAGTAACGGTTCACCCAAATCCGAGCTAAACGTCTCGCTCGTGTACGCTCATCTCGTCGAATGGTTTCCGAAAAAATATCGCACGCCTGTAAGCGCAGCCATATAAGAGTCCGCCGTTATTGGGTACTTGCGCGTATCCCCTGGATCCGGGAGGATCTCGAAAAATGCAGAGCGAAAAACCCGATACGCAAATAAAAGCGCTGCAAAATAAAGCAAAGTAGCTCTGTAGCCTATATAGCCATATCCATCCGCTAACCGAGCGAAAAAAAAGTACTTTCTCTCTATAACGCCGTAAGTCGTGTATACGATGCGATGCAAGAGATATATACTCTCGATCACTCCGTGCATTCGGGTTATACCTACGCAAATAGAGAAGGAGACGTTTCGCTCGGACGCGCGTGGAAGCTTCAGCTTCTTCTATACTGTGCCTCTGTATATTACATATATGTATATATATTCTATATATATTTCGCTGGCTTTAAAGAGCCAAAGCGCCGATATTAGACGCTCAAAGACATTCTTCTTTGCGGCAAACGATGTTCCTGCCTTTCCCTTTCCCTGTCCTCGTTCTCCTTTCATAGACACGCGGTTCGATAACGTGAGTCCTTTATTTTCTGTTATATTCTTTATTAAATGTCATGTGCTGAAAAATGCACGATTATACAGATACGATATAATGAAATTTCTAAGAGGAGTAATATCATCGCATTATACTTTTCATATAATTACGACTATAAATATATTGTTTCAATAATTAAGCTATCTTTTAAAATGTTTACAAAACTTGTCGAAACTTTAAAGCACTGATTCTTATTTGCAAACTACTTAGTCAACTGTACTGCTTACTCTCTTCAATGTTCCTTGTTTATGAAAGTTATTTTCATAAGAATGTGAAGCTTGACAATGGCTGTAACTTTGGAATAAAAATTAAAAGAAAAGTAATATCGAGTTTCAAGTATAAAGAGTCCCCGGCAAATCTTAAATAATTTAAAACGGCATTTTCCCGCCGCCGCCGTCGCCGTCGTTACGTCGAAAATTTCTCTTACAAAATACTTCTTGTATCCTTTTCTCTCGATTACAGGAGCGCCGAGGGCAATCTTTATACAAAGGTAGCCGAGCTGCAAGAGGACATTTCCATCAAACGCTTCGATCTAGGAGTAGCGCAACTGCAACTGGCCGCTGTTCACGCGCAGGTACGTTCTTGTTTACTCTATATATCGAGCTATATATCGACGATCTGCACACTTTACCCCCGTTTTATTTGCCCCCGTCACATCTGCGATTGACTTTTATGTTAACGACAGGCTGTTGTCGATAAGGCGAATGCGTATTTTGTTCGTTTATATTCATTGCGATAATTATACTGGCGCATGGTTGCCGAGAGGAATAAGAAAATCATTTGCCTTGCGAGATCGCTTAAGATGTCGTGCGACTAAAATTTATTGCGTGGAAATGTACTTGTATTTACTGAATAAATGACGTTAATCATAATGAAAGTAGGACAAAACTGATCAACGGAAAACCGTTTAGTAATGCAGCAAATTAAAATATAATGTGTCGTGCTCAAAGATCTTCAACTTAATGTCATGACACTTACATATTCACATAAAGAATATAAGATCACCTTCCTTCCTTTTATTTGAAAAAATCTAATTACTGTAAGCTACTTTAAGATGATAATTAATGAACTTCATAAAGCTAGATTTACTTTTCGTTATAATGATAATAAAAAATAACCGCATATATATACATAAATCTTTGTTTGAGCACATTTTAAAGCAGAAGAAATATTTACCCGTGTAAACATTTAAATAAAATTTTTAAAGGTAATTTAATTGGAGGCTTCAAAACTTAAATAAATACATTATTTCAGTACTTATGTAAACTGATTAATAATGTTTTAAACATTTTCTTTTATTGAAACATGTGTATCCTGTACAAAATTCTCACATCCCTATTATGTATAAATAATAAGATTATACACTTTACTCTTATATATTTTAAGAGTTCGGATACCGACAAAGTTTTAATTCGTTTTGTTGTATCCTATAAATCTAGCACTGAAACGATTCGTTGCAGTCAAGTGCAAGCAATACTTTGGCACGTAGAAAATCCAATTTATAAAGTGGCGTTGTAGTCAAAGATGCGTTGCTGTGACATTAGGCCGCAAGAGGTTCGGAGTTGCAAGCAAACTTGTTAAAATAATGTGTCAGTATACGTAATAAATCTTAGTTTCTTTCTTGAAAGCAATGAGATTTTTCACTCTCACAACTTAATCCGTCGCTTTAACAAATAACAGCATATTTATTTCAATGTCTAACGGCACTTTGGTAATGAAATATTTAAAAAATATACCAATAACCCTTTTAGTGTTATTAAAGTTAAAATATTAAAGATTTTTTAAATACCAAATCAATTTTTAAATATAATAGTTTTTCGTTTTAATATAAATATTTAAATTAAAATTAGTATAAAATTTAATTGATGTATTTAACAAATTCCAGGTAAATGTTTCATTACCTATATTTTTCATTTGTCTGATCAACAAATTGAACTGATTTTTTGTTTTTTTTTTGACAAAATCAATCGTTCTAAAATAAACTATAACTAATTATAATTAGGTATAAAAAGATTTTATTTATTTCACATATTTCTGTTACACTACTGCAACAATTTTTTCCATAATTTATAGATAGCATAATTTTACTCATCGAACTTCATATGAATACAATTACTTACAGGTACTTTGAAATTACGACCGCAATGTACCACTGATATAGTTATTGTAGTGCAATTAGTGTTATTCTTTATAATCTTTTTTATAAAGGTGACTTATAGAGGTATACATTTACGAATCATTCTATACTTCTATTCTTCTTTTTGACTGTTAAGTATTTGGATTTCTACTGTAATTGTATTTGGATTTAATAAAGGTATGTGCTTTACGGAGACTCTCCAATTTTTACTACTCTAATTCGACTGGATACATTGTTTTAGAACTTAGAATAAATGATAGTTGCCTATTCAAAATTTACTTGATAACGAGTACATTTTACCAAAGAAATTTGTTGACTAAAACTGGTCTGATAAACTGCCTTGTACAAAAAATATTATTGAATAAGAACCATAATTTTATCTAACAAAATCATAATATCTTGATGAATTTATGCCTTCGGAAATATTTTTGGTGCAGGAAGGTTTTTCGCTTAGTTTTGAAGATGCTTTCGACCCTAAAATATTTCAAAGATGGAGGGTTTTGAGTTTACTATATACTTGATCAATAATCTAATAAGAAGTGGAACTAATATTCTGGTTTAAATATGCAATCTAATCAAGAAAGTAAAACGTTAAATACTTTATACAAAGCTTAAAGAAAGCTACATTAAATTTCTATTTGTTAAAATACTATATATTATCTATATTATTCAATTAATCTTGAATTTAAACAATTATCAAATTTTTAGCTTTAAATAAATATTTGATAAACTAATCATTCAAAGAAGGAGGCAGCGCATATATAGCCACTAGAAAATGGTATTATGATCGTATAAAAAACCACCGCTGATGATTAGAGTTTGCCAAAACAAAGAGTTGACAAAAATTGATATGGGAGAATGCAGGGACACTTATTAAATAGAGATGAAAAATTATATCAAATAAGTAAAAAAGTCAGCATTTTGTCCCTTTCATTAAATTATAAATACATAGTTTTCCTTCGACTTTTTCCATCATCTAAGTAAATTAAATAAATTTTATTATCAATATTTACATTTATTTGATTATGATTCTTCTACATAATTATAAATGTTCTCAATTATTTTAGATTACTTTACATAATACATTTGTATCGTAGAT
The DNA here is from genome assembly GCA_900490025.1 of Megastigmus dorsalis. Lineage (NCBI taxonomy): Eukaryota > Metazoa > Arthropoda > Insecta > Hymenoptera > Megastigmidae > Megastigmus > Megastigmus dorsalis. The sequence goes on along the minus strand of UELU01077788.1, from coordinate 8,688 downwards.
TGAGATTTGCATTTATAACATTCATGAAACTTCAAACTTTTACAATTTTTCTTATATTATCTAATGCTTTTCATTTCTTTTTATTCGACTTTTTCTCTTGTCTTTCAGCATCACCTAAGTAAGCAATTAAATAAATTTAATTATCAATATTTACATATATATTTTATACTAAAATTATTCTAAATAATTACAAACGTTTTCAATTATTATAGATTATTTTATAAAATATACCTTTGTATCGTGGATTTGATTTGCACTCATAAAGTTCATGATACTTCAAACTTTTATAGTTTTCACATACTGCATTGCATTCTTGACATTCTTTGAGTACGTGCTTACGTTCTACGTGACTAGTCAGACTAATTTTATACGGTGTACGAAAATCGCATTCTAAACATTGATACTGGAATGGATTATTGCAAATTCTCACATGAGTGTAAGCGCTTATTAATAGTTTGTATCGCTTACAACACGTTGCACATTGGTACACTAATCTTGCTTTACAGATTTTACATTTTTTCAATCCTCTACGTTTACCATTTTCTAACGATTTATCACAGCGTTTACAATACTGTTCCAGCAGAATTTTCGAATCTAAAATATAATAGTTGCTTATTTATAATCTTGATCATTGACTCAAGTATGATTTAAATTTTATATTCTTACAACATCTAATTGAGGTATGTTGTAAGAACAGTCGGTTTTGAGCTTAAAATATAAATATATTTGTTAAAAGCTTTAATTTATGAAATTATAATATATATAGGCACTTTTATTTTAGATGCATTATTTAAATCTGTCTCGATTTTTTTACGAACGTAATCAATTTTAGCTATAAAAGACCGTAATCATAACTTTAACTAATTCCTAGCTATAAAAACGGCAAAGCCATATTTAGGAAGGAGAGAGACAGAACCTCAGTCAACTAATAAAAATCATAATATTAATTTACAGAATATTGTAATAAATTGTATAAACGCAACTAAAATCAAAGCCTAAACTAATGATTTCAATAAATAGTTTCATATTTCAAGCACAATTACAGCAGAGAAATCGAGTGTAAAATTTTGGAGTTAGACATAATCTGTGTTCGCTCCATTAAATACAAGAATAATACGAGAAAATGCGTTCCATAGTAATGAAAAAATAGTCAGTTGTTCTAGTCCTTAACTTCTTTTCTGGCCATTTTCAATATTTCCATTTTTACGAAGGAATAATTGTAGGTAAATAAAATAATTGCAAGAATAATATATTTCATACGTTATATGTAGCATTAATAAATCTTAATCGAACTTACTGTACTTATTCAGTGTCTTCATTTCTTTATTTGATACAGCATCTAGAAATATAATTACAACTACTTAATCCCTTCAAAGAAAAAGCTTAATAGGCTAAGCTATTTTGAAAACTTGATTCTTATCAAAAAAAATTTTTTAAATTTGATAAAATTTGTTCAGACGTTACCTCTATTTCTCACAGACTTTTTCGTAATTGAAAATTTGCATTCAAACAATTGATGCTTTTTCATCAAGTTACTCTCACATTTTTCGCCACAGTCTGAGCATTCCAGAATAGCGTGTCGACTTCGCATGTGATTATCGAGATTTTCTTTACTCATAGTTTCGTAGTAACAGGCTGAGCAATAGAATGTAGTAGTGTCATTTTCTCGGTTCCGGCTACATGTTTTCTTCAGATGATAATATGCGCTAATGTAAGATTTGTACCGTGAATTACACTTATCGCACCGATATTGTAGAAGAGTTTTACATCGTTGGCATTCTATTTGCTTCACGCCTAGAAGTTTCTTCCTCACATTAGCGCATTTGGAGCAGCAGAGACTAATCATATTTTTTAAACCTGAAAATATTGCATTAAAAAGTATCCAATATATAAAATTGGTATGTGTTTATACGATTTATGCTTGTTTATATCACTTACAAAATATTTTCTCTTTTTTTTTAGTTGTTTTTGAGTCATTTTGATAAGTATTTGAAGCTTCACATACTTTGTCAAAGATATTATCTGAAATAAAATATTTATTAAAGGATTAGCCAATTAATTAATTCATAGCTTTACATTAAATATTTGAAAGATGAATTGAATCGGAAAATAAGATTTATACTTTCAAATTTTAAAATATATTTCTTACATTGTTTTTCATTTGAAGTAGTTTTTCCAGCATTGTGTATATCATCGATAGGCACTGCTCTATCAACTTCAACTGCAGCTGCGCTATCGTTAAGGTAATTGATTTGTAAATTACCAGAATTGGTAGTAGCTGCTTTGTGGTTTAAAATATCTTCGTGATGATGGTCAGTTTTATCATTAACGACATCATTAAATTCAATTTCATTTTTATTTTTAGAGTTGTGTATTGCATTCGCATCTATGATTATTATAATAACTATACATAATTATGAATAATAATACTTTAATGTAGTATTATGAACAAATTATTAATCACTAGATTATTGGGATCTGTCATGGGAGCAAAGTTAAGATTTTAAATGCGCCATGTTTGATCATGTGGCATTGTACGAGCCTATCAAGTATCACTTGTAATAGTCCAGATTCTAAACTAATGATATCGGGATCTAACATTGGGGCGGAGTTGGGGCTTAAATACGCCATGTTTGATCGCGCGTCACGGTATCAGCCAATCGCTTATGAGAATTTGTGGATTAAGATGCTTTTATTTTTGCCACCAGATTTCAACTCAATCAATTTTAGATCCCAATATAAAGTTTGGTGATTTTCGACACTTTTACTTCTGTTATCCACTGGGTTGATATCTGATGAGATATCAATCCAACGGATGTCAGATCCCAATAAGAAAATTTAAGTTTAAGTTCAGCTTTCTTACTACAATCATCATAATTTAAAAAATCAGACTCATCCGAACTAATATACACTTCTTCTTTTATGTACGGTATATGTTCTAGATACATAAAATCACCTTCTGAAAAATTTTAAAGAAT
>UELU01077779.1:0-14181 GCA_900490025.1 Megastigmus dorsalis | reverse complement strand
GTCAAAAGTATTCTTCACGAAAATCTTTCCTAACCTCACTTTTCAATTTGACGTCTCGTTCCTCCAAACATCGCGAAAGCGGCTAGTTCATTCGTCCACGTGTAGGTGGCCGGTCTATTATTTTGCTCTACGCAAGTGTCAAGATTCGTGGTCGATTAGTATATAAGAACGATTTGATGAATACTGAGCATGAGAATATTTGCGTACGAAAAGCGTTTTGCATTGTGTTTATTATACTTAAAGCGTTAATGTGATTTTATATGCGAGTTATATTATATAATATATGTTGTTAGGCCGTAATAAATAAAAATAATGTACCGTTGGACATTAAAAAAAAGTGCGTACCGAAATGTATTTGTTTACCATTGAGTGTGTGTGGAAACTTGTATATGTAAAAGTATATAAGACAGTATAACGAAATTCTTTTATGTGACTCTCAAGCATTAAATTTATCCAGTTGAATAAAATTTAAAATTTACTATGTAACATAGTAATTTTTATAACGTTGAAAGTATGTCTCACCGCTGCTATGTATTATAGTAATTTCTGCTAAGGTTATAATAAAATTTATTATAACATTTTTCTCAGTGTATAAATATAAAATATTGTGGCTTTGTGTTGTTACTTGATGCGTAGATTATTTTTCTATAAGTTTAAAAAAAGTTCTCTTTGTACAGATATAACAGAGACAAACCAGTCTTCTTTCACATTAATATTTCACTTTGCATAAGTTTGATATTTAGATGAACGACATTAAGCTCGTTGAGAGATTCACTTCTCTGTTCGTAAGAAAAAAGCGCTTTGATAGCGGGACTGGAAAGCACATACGAGGACTAATTAAAAGGCAAAAGGAGGAAAGAAGAAAGAAATGGAGGAAAAAAGAGGAGGATTAAGAAAAAGAAGAAGCGGGAAGTGCGATTAAATTGACGTGATGTTTAGGGTGAATCGTCTCTTGTGCATCTCGATCTCTCTGGCTTTCTGGGATCGGCGTTTGATCACGTTTACGACGAGTTAACAGGCGGAGGAGGGTAAAAAAGCATCCTTTTAGCCGAGGCATATACCCGGCAGGGAACTGCAGAGTCTAAAAACAAGCGGGAATCGCAAAGGGATCGAGCGATAATTAAATTTCAATGACAGCGATACCCACTCCTCTCTCTCTCTCTCTCTCTCTCTCTCTCTCTCTCTCTCTAGAGCCACATGTCTGCATGGCCCGATAGAAAGTTGCGCTTTACAAATGTCCCGTTACCGCGCAATTACAGCGCTTCAAATTAGCTCTTTTTAATTCGAAGCGAATTATGCCCGACAAAAGGGAATCGCGCACAACTCGTGCCGATGCAGGGACATAATCCGGCCGTCGCCGCGATCGTATTATGCCTTGAGCTGCTGGCAGCCAGGCGAAAATATATAAATCCAGGGCTGTAAAGATAATACGGTATAGAGGGGAGGAGCGAGCTCGAGAATAAAGAAAGGAAAGGTGTAAAGTTCTAGAGTCGCGGATCTCGAGCATAAAAGTCGACAACAAGAAAGATATAGAATGTCGCTTAAGCGCCAGTGCCACGACCAATGACGTGGAATTCCTCAGCGTATCGAGGAAACGAAGCGTTACCGGCTTCACTATTTCACCCGCGTACACGAGTCACTCGCTACTTCGCCCCCTCCTCCCTCGACTACTTCTCGCAGTCTCCAATGGAGCTTGCATGTATTTATTCGGGAAAGAGAGAGAGAGAGAGAGAGAGAGAGAGAGAGAGAAGAAAATCTACAAGAGAACGCGATTCTTAAAAGTGACGTTAACCTGCAGAACTTTTCTGCAGCGAGCGAGTGCACGACACGACGATACTACTCAAAATCTATTGGTCGATACGTGTCGAGTTCGGATCATAAAAATACTTGCATTGAATTCGTGTTCCACGCATAAAATCGAGCTCGTTTCTCTCACTACGATAAGTCATACCCGTTGTTGACTCCACGAGTTTGCCGCTAATTAGTCCTCGCTTCAGTTTTCTCCGGCAATCGCATGTATATAGAGCACGAGGAGCGCTGCATACGCGCTTTTAAATTGAACTGAAAAAGAATCGCAGCTGGCAAAGGAAAAATAAAAGGGGAAAGAGGTAGTTGTGGAGCGAATAGAGCGCTCGAGTGGATCGAAAAAGTATAGATGAGCCTGAATCGATGCAGTCGCGTCATAATGTTGAGCGCGCACTTGGCATAAGTCCACGTTCAAAATGAATTCCTGTAGCCGTAGGTGCCTATTCATCAAAGGGGAAAGAGTGGGAGGGAGGTGGACGGGAAGACAGAGAGACAGACAGAGAGAGAGGGGGGCGGGGGAGGGGGACAGAGACTATATATAGCGCTGCGACAATGAAAACTGATCCTGGGCACGCTGAACGCGTGTTGGGCGCCACGAATGAAACGATCGTTTCTCTCATGTGCCTTCCGCAATCAGTCCTGTCTGTCTCATAGGGGACACAGACTGTCGAGTTCGCCAAGCGATAGGCTCTATGTAAAGTTTAATCGCTGGGTATTTCGCAACCGGAGTTAGGAAAAATGTGCTTGCGCCGAGCACCTCTTTCTCTCTCTCTCTCTCTCTCTCTCTCTCTCTCTCTCTGTCTCTCTCTCTGTATGTGAGGGTGCGCCACTGCCGGCTCGAGATGCACTGGGGATACTTTCATTCATTTCCCTCAGCTGCGCAAACCAATAACGAAATACCTGCAGGCCACCGAGGCAACGGGTTCTTGATTAGCATTTGGACAACTCGTACCGTGCAACGCCGCAATTCCGAGTTTTCCCTTTTCAATAGAAGTTTTATTGCTCCGATTCTGGGTATTAATTGGAAATAGGATTCTTTCTACAGCTCTTATTCTGTTTTCCCCGTTTGATGGTAGTTGAGCTTTTATTGAGGGGAATGGTAAAAATGTGACTTCAAGATTGAGCGATACGGTTTTTTAAACTTGAAAAGAAAAGAGACTGAATATAATGTTCAACCCGCATTGTGCCGCTTGCTTTTGTTTACTCAATGAAATAACACCATTACTTTCTGCACGGTGATGCATAAGAGGAATATTTAGATAAACACCGCAGATAAGTATCGGTTGGATCAAACTGTTGTTTGACGAAACTAAGTTTTTCAATCAACAAAGCATTCAATTGAACTTCTATTGAATAAACTGTATCTGCAGCAGCAGCAGCAGCAGCAGAAAGCGTCGAAAGTCTAGACTCTTTGCTAGGAGCTCGGCAGAAAATAGATGTATACGGACTGTTTGAATTGCAGTTTGACTTGTGGCGCGCGGCAAAAGCCGAGGGGATCGCTACTCGACTGTGGGGTCGCCCGAGCGGTTTATACTGGAAGCATCGCTCGGCGAGGAAGTCATCCGCTGCGAGAGCGGCTTGTGTTTCCGGTTTGACTCCGTAATTTATTGCGATGCAGCGGGCGCCATAACCGCCCCTAGCAATATAAACGGTGTAGACTCCCACCCCCTCCCAGCCCTCGACACGAAAATGCTTCGTGATGTATCGGAGAACATATTTACTCAAATAAATCTCGCCACGTGATATTTGTATACGCGTATCGCACTTACGCGCAGGGGAAGAGTCACGCGCTTCTGCATAAACGGCAATGTAGGAATTCTGCACGGAAAGTAGGTTATTTCACTTAGACGAGCAGGCTTACCTTCGAAAAATCAAAAGTTCCTTTTGCAAAAGTCAAAAGCGAGTACTGAGACTCTGAGGGGCCTCGTCGGAAAATGTAATGCAGGAGGGTATGATTATAGGTGCAACTACGTAATTGCGAGGATAAGCTTTCAAGTTCTGAATGGAGACAAATCATACATTGACGGTGTGTAGTAGACTAGTATAAAGTCAATATAAAGTCAAAGCAACGATAAAATAATTTTTTATTATAGTTCTATTTGTGTATGATTCTAATATAGAATTAATTCAAACTTTATAGTAATTTGAAAGAATCCCATCTGAAAATTCAAGGAAATAGAAAATTATAAGAGAATGGCGGAATGCATTTTAATAACGAGCCGAAATTTAAATTAAAAGTAAGAAGCAGTGTAATTAAAATTTAAATTTGCTTATTATGTTTCATCCTGAAACCGTAGACACCTCTCACTTTACAAGAGAATTACTGATAATAGGAAAAAGTGAATAAAAAAAATTATCATTTCGAAGGCAGAAAATACCGAGAAGAAAAAGTTAATAATTTGAGCTCGAGTTACTTCAAAGTCTTTGAGTTTCCAGAAGAAGAGACTTAACTACAAAAAAGAACTGGAAGTAGAGAGAGAGAGAGAGAGAGAGAGCGAGAGGTCAAGACGGTTAGGGCTATCTCCACACTCCCACACACACCCACACACACGCATACACAGACACAGACACATAAGCGAGTACTTGACGGCTGACCTCCTATTTCTTTTTTTCTTCGCCTGCTTCTTTTTATTTGAAAATCTCGACACGCTCTTTACCGAACAGCTGGAATTATATATACGTTTACAGCGAGAAATTTTCAGGAATACTGCGGCGAGTAATCGCGAATCTAATAAATCCTCCGAGATTTACAAAGCTCAAGCGTCCCAAGAGGGAAAATAAGAAGAGAACGGTTAGCTCGCGTGATGCTGTTATGCGAGATTTCCCTCGGCCGTGGCAGTTCTTACCTTCCTCCTCTTTCGGTGGCATTCGTTTCTCCCAAATGTGCCTCGAAACAAATGTGTATCCAGATGATGAATAGAAAAAAGATCCGCGGCGCACTATTTTTCGGGCGAAATTCTCTCGTGTTGCAGGTTCTCTCCTGTTCAGGAGCATAAGGCATCGCAGGCTGCATCAGAGGCGAACAAAGCAAAATGTCGCATCTATAGGCACCAGTCGAATGTCATTAGCCTCAAATGGCGTTTGAATACAGGTCACGAGTCCCGCGAATCATTTATATTATATGATGCTTTTCTAATGCCTGATGATCAATATCCGCAATCAAAGTAGTCGGGGTGTACTGCTCCTCCCCCCTCACCCCTCTCCTCTCTTACTGTCTCTGTCTCTCTAGCTTCCTCGACCGGGAGCGAAGCGACCAATAGAAACTTTGATAGCAAACTGATACCGATTCCGATTCGATTTCGATACTTCCTGCTTACCGAAGCACGAGACGGAAGGGAGAAGGAGGGTCTTTGCCGGGGCTCGCGCTCCAGTCGCACCAGTGTCGACTAGTCGGTGGCGGGCCTGGCGGTGCTGATGGCGATATAGAGGATTCTACTGCGAGCAGTTGAACGTGTTCGAGCGTTAAGCCCGTATTACTTAGGCGCAGCCGCGTGCGAGCTGCTTTTGCAATTGCTGCTGTAGCCGGGAGAGCCGCAACCGTGAGACGCCGAGCTCGCTGTAACTATGCATGTATACCTTCCGATCTTAGTTTGGAGCGCCCGCGCGCCAAACACTGCAGAACTCACGCCGCGATTTTCAGCTGAGCGACAAAGGACGCGCCACTCGCGAGGGGCCATATTAATTGTGGACTTTACCCGATGATGAATTAACCCGCAGTAAGATGCGGCGACGACTCTTCTTCGTTCCAATCCTAGCTCCTACCAATAAATATATATATTATATGTATTTATGTATTTGCATATGTGCAACTTTAATTTGTATAAGCTTCTGAGATATATCTGGTGCACCTTTCATTTCTTTCGCGGTATTATATATATATACCCTCGAGCTACAATTTCGAACAATTCACGCTACAATCGTATAATTTGTATTTGGAATTGAATCGGTGATGCGAATGGCGTGTAAGCTACAGCGAGTCCCTCATTGGCGCGTAACCACTCAAAATGAATTCGTCCGTCAATCGTTGCGGATTTGTTGGAATTTGAAAATAAAAACCGCCGGGAGAGAATAAAATGGAGCTCCTCGTCGATGGGAGAAGTTTGAATTAACTTGAATCAATACAAATCAGGCTGATAAAGCGGTAATGGTGATAAAATTGACGTTGCGGCGAAACGTCGTATACGCATGCCAGCAAATAACAGTATAGAGACTCGTGGGGCAGCCAGACACTGGGGCAGAGGCAATTGTTCAGGTTGGTCGACTCGAATCGTTTCACTCGATGCTGATTTCATTTGTCTCGTGCTCAGTTCCGAGCCTCGATCCCTATAATTGCTGCGCGCGGTTACTGTGACGTCACTGAAATTTACGTCGAATCTAGCCTGCGCAGGTCTGCCGCACGCCTGATGCTCTACGCATTATCTTATTTCCCGATAAAGCGCTCTCTCTTTCTCTCTCTCTCTCTCTCTCTCTCTCTCTCTCTCTCTCGCTATTTGGCTCCAATAATTAGTCCTACATCGTTGTACTTTTATGCAAATTTTCTGCATCAGCCTGGCATAATGACTGTTTTCTGTTGAGCCCAGCCCTTGCAACTTGAATAATAACTCAGACTTGGTGCTACGACACCTACATTCTAAGAAAGATCGTGAAAAATCATGAATTTTCAAAGATAATTGAAAAAAAGAAAGAAAGTGGACATTATCCAGTTAAAGCTTTGTTGTCCAAACATACCAGGCATTATATAGTTCAAAATAATACTGCAAGTAAAAAGCTATATTGATGCAAGCTACTAATTACGTAATTTTAGAATTCACAAGATATTATTTCATAAAGTATTGGTTAAATAAATTCAAATGTCAGTTTCCGGGTTGGTGTGAGTAGCTGAGTATTTTACCCTAGTTAATATACGCAATTAACATAAAGTTAGTACAATACCAATTCTGTCTAAAATTAAAACGAATTAATTCAAATTTTAGTCTACCAGCTGCTAAATACCGCTCAAGTATATCAAGTGCATATACCATGTCAAAAAAGTCTTCTTACTCTACATGGAGCTTACAATTTTCCTGATTTTGAAAGAAAAAAGGATTGTACAGAAGGGAACTTCTCATCATGATTAAATATAATCATGAATATTTTCAATTTTACTTAAAACACAATTAGTATAAGAGTGTATAAACTCTTACTCTTACTCTTCAGACTTTACTAAAATAATTAATTTTAACCATATGCACTTTAATACACACACCTTCGTAGTTACAAAAATTACATTTCATCGATAAATAATTGCACTGTATTAACGCATACTATGGTAACAAGTTATAACACGCGTTATGGTTTTATTTCGAAGATCGCGTGGTGGTTTTTTGATGATTTTTGAATTTTTGTCGGTTCTTGAAATGTTGAACCATTTCAGTCTTATATACCGCTATGCTTTTCAAGGGGTTCGGGACGAGAAAATAAGTTGACAGAGAGCTGGATTGTGGGTGTTATTCAATTTCAATTTTAGTTTTCAGTTCTTTTTTAATTAAGATTAATTGTTCCCGGCATGTGATAAATACAGCGCAATTACTTAGCATTCTAAAATTTACAAAAGTTTCCAAACATGTAAGCACATCATTATTAAAATATTTCAGAGGCGTAAATTTATCAAATTATCTATTATATCGCTCGAGAAGCAAAATCAAAATTAAAATAGGATCATGAAAAACGTTCGAACTACCATTAAATCTGATATAAAATAATTCTCATATTTTCAAAGAATTGAATCACTGGTTTTCAAAGAAATCAGTGAATTATACTCGATCGAACATTGAAAATGCGTCTAAATTGATTAGTTTCATTAAAAATTGTACGCGTCAAGTGACCGGGGTTGCTCTGCTACCATAACTAAAGAGAAAGCAACTAGAAAAAAAAAACATACGAGCGGAAGAGTATAAGATGGTGAAGGTACAGAGGAGAGTGAACGGGAGCGAGAGCGAGAGGGAGAGAAAGAGATATTCTGAAGAGTCTGAGAACTCGGAAACGAGGGGCACTCGAGTCGTTCCGAAAGCTACTCTTTTTTCTTCTACGTGCAATCCCACCTGCGCGCACGCGTTCCTCTCTCTCGCTCTCTCTCTCGCTCTCTGTCTGTCTCTCTCTCTCTCTTTTCTCGACGATTTCGTCGCTCTCTGTGTGTGCGCGCCTTCGGTCCTCGAGGCTTTTTTATCACTCGTCCTATAATTTCAACCCTCTGCACCCCCTATTTCTACTCACTCCCTCGCTGCCCTCACTATCTCTCCTACTCTCAAAGTAACCTTTTCTCTCTTTCTCTCTGCAGCAGTCCTTCCCTCCCTCCCGTCCTGGAACTCCTTTAGCCGAAGAAAACATTTTCCTCCAGCTCCAGCGGGCGCACGACAGCTGGCCCGAACGTACGTAACGGCCCTGCAAACCTTTGCCAATATTATCACCAACTTTCCCTCTTCCGTTCTCCCTCCCCCACTCTCCCCTTTCTCTCTTTCTCTCTTTCTCCCGTTTTCCACACCCTCGCCTCTCATGCACGCTCGACACATCACGCGCGCACCAACCCTATAGCCCCGAGCCCACTTTATACATATATACGTATATACGTGCGCATAAATTCAGAAGGCCGTGGAGAGCGGACTAGCTGGCTCACACATACTTACGTCAATATTCATGTATATACATATATGTGTGCATGCGAGAGAGAGAGAGAGAGAGAGAGAGAGAGAGAGAGAACGGCTGCTACCCATGATGTGTGTATTCCTCCATTTGATCAGAAGGAGCGCCACGGGAGGTGTTCTGTACTATAGTGCGCGCGGGGGACACGATATTGCGCCGCGATATTTTTTACCGAAAAACACGCTCACCCGCGTGCCCTTACGTGACTGCAGCTCGGATTAACTTTCCAACTCTCCTCGCCAATTCAATATTCACCTCCAAGGATTAACCTTATAACTTTCTTAACTTTACTTTTTTGCCAAGATTAACGCTGCTGCTTATTTTCATATTCTCAAATGCCTCACTGTCGCCGGATAAAACTTTCTTATTAATAGATATAGCTTTTATTCTGCACGAGTGAATATTGAAAAATTCAAGCTCCAAATGATTTTACACTACAACCAAATTGTGGCCACATTGCCTCAGCTATAAGTAGAGGCAATTATTTTTCGCCGAAATAGAGATAAATAAAAGCTATTTATATAGAACTTTGGGTAACCATTAGAAACACGTATAGAGCACTGTTCAATTAAATAAACATCGTGGAAGGTCAAAAAAATATCTGAATATGAGTTTTGTTCCCGTTTTATTCGATCGCAAAGTAAAGGGATAACATTCTAAACAAATAAAATAATACGGGCACAGTGGCAGTAACAGCGGCAGCAGTAGCACCAGCTCGCGCACACGCTGATGTTTTATCGCTTCAACATTTTCCCGTCCAATCGCAAAACAAACAAGGATGCGATGCAGATACGATTCGCGCGCCGTGTGTGATTGCAGGCTGTCACGCCGGGTTTTTACCTACGCAGCGGCGGCGGTGGCGGCCGCGGCCCCCCGATCTGACCCTGTTATTTTTCCTCCAAACAAAAGCAGGCGCGCAAAATTAAAGGCTGGCGAGGCGCGCGCGCGCGACAACGACTATCCGAAGCATTTCCCTTTGAGGCCGCCCATGTAATAATCAGACCGGCTGCTCGGGCCAGTCCCATGAAAGTCGATATCTTCACCCGACAACAGGTGTCAACTTTACTATGAAATTCCATTTGTTATAGGCCAGAATCCACGTAAACTCTAGCGATTCCCTTCTAAACCCGCATTTACTCGAGCTCTATATATATATATATATATATATAGAACTACGGCAATAAAGCTGCTGTTGCATCGATACGCTGCAGATTACAATGTTTGCTTGAATTTCCCTGTCGAGGCTGCGGTACTGGACCCACCGAGCAAAAATCCACGCTAATCTAATTTGACACAGCGACATACTGCAGACGAGTGGTTTGTTCAAGTGCCTCGCGCTCTTTGTTTATGCGTTGCAGTCAACGTATAGCAGTCAACAACTCCCAAATGAATGAGCATTTTCCGAAGCATTATTTTCTAATGAATTACCTATTTGCAGTTATTGTTCGCATTACTGGTCGAGTAGAGGAACAGTTGGCTCTACTCGTTCACATTGCGGCTATTATAAACTTGATATTGTAGACCAGTTAACACATTATAATCAACGAATAAACTAATTTTAATTAACAGCTCTTAAGCAGTGTTTAATTTCGAGCTGTTTATTGCAGTCGTTTATTACTTCGCCAACAGCGAGTAATTAGAATAATTAATTCTGGAAAGCACAGTATCGTATTTGATTTGCTGTCGTCTTTCTACCTCGTTTTTTCCAATGTTTTTGAGTGCATTAGACCAACGATGAGACTTTGCCTGAACAATAATATAATAAAAAGCGTGTTACAAAAATTATGACGCACCTTCTTTTGTCTTGTTAAATATTTTTTAATATTCTACATGCATTTGAAGTTTTAAAGTTTACGCATATAATGTCCACGTCATTAGCTTCGATATCGCTAAGGAACGGTAGGTTCTTCCCATATCTAGTAAAGTTTTCGGTACAGCGGTGATTCAAACTTTGAAAACTTTGAAAATCTGACTTTATAATCATAGTTAGTGATCTCGAAACCTTTATAAACACTTTATTAGCAGAGTTCAAAAATTGCCTCCAGAAAATGTCAACTGTAGCGCAATGTCTGACATCGCTTTGTGACGAAAGTGGCAGAAATTGAATATTCTCTTCACTCTTTCACTCTCAAGGCTGAAATAACTCGTGCTAAGATATGGAAATTATCGTGAGCCGTTATATCTTTGCTTACATCGCTGTATGACGGCATTCGAAATTTATCTGTTAATCTTATACCGCATGTAGATTGTACTGCTAGCAAACTTTAGAAAGTTTAAAAAATGGAATCTGGTAAAGTAAACCTAAACAAATGAAAGCATAGCAAGACTTTTTTTATAGAAAAGATTGGAAAAATCAACATAAAAGGCTCATGGCAGGATTTTCGTAGAATAGCATGCCTACAACGTAGAGTCAAGAAAAACAATGAGAATCCAAAATCGGGCGAAGACGGGCTCTAAGCCTCGGAAGCACGCGATCGCACCTATAAAGAACGCAGACGAAAACGATTTGTCGAGTAGAAGATTGATCAGGCCTACACATCACCTATAGCCTTTCAATCGTATCGAAATCACTCCGGCTCTCGACATTTCGGCCATTTTTTAGCAGCTAGGGCTCCTATACTCGTGTACAAACTATAAGAGACAGAGCATAGTTTTTTCCCTCGTTCCTTCGATTCTAGCGGCTTGCAGCAAAGGAAACGGAGTAGAACAAAATCAATTATACGAATTTTTTAAGTATATATAAGGTCCTGAAATCTAAGCAGGGAGGGAAACTGCTGTTGCTGCTGCTGCACGATCGGATTTTTCTCCCCCGGTGGCCGAGGCGTCATCTCGCAGGCTCTCCTCGAATCCCATGGTCTGCAGGCGCGCAAAGAGGACAGGGAGATATAGGAGCGGGGCCGATACGCGATATGCAGCCCCTTCCGCCGCTTCCACCCCCGTCGGCAGCCAGAAGCGAGCTGCCCACACACGGCAGTCACCAAGTGCCTTTGCCGAACCCAATATCCAAGACACGAGCTGCTGCGAGCTGCACGCGAGTATCCGAGTGCTCTGCGTACTCTCCACTGTAGCTACTGCATGCATGTGCGAGTCACCTCCTTTTGCCCTCCGCCGCCGCTATTACGCCTCTTCTCTCTGTGAACTGCTGTTTCGCGCTTCTCTCTAGCTTTGTGACACACGAGCCTTTTTACCCTCTAGCTCTAGCTCTTGCGGCGAGGTGCGCGCTTCTGCAGCTTTCACACCGACGACCAGCTCCGCTTCGCTCTAATTGATTCTTTTTTCATAGTCGCTTAATCAGTCATGGTTGCGCGACGAAACCTCACAAAATTATTAACACTGGCTTTTCCAATTTTATTTATGCTGCTCGGAGACCGTGAAAAAATGACTGCCTTTTCGTGAATTTGAGCCCTGTTTGGTGAGAGGGGGAGGGGGAGGAGGAGGCAGAGAAACATTCGGGGCCGAAAGAGCGTTATTGTTTTCTCTTATAGGCGCAGATAGATAGTTGACCTTTTTGTTATTACTGATGCTAGCGTTATTATTTCTTAATTAAAATCGAGAAATTCTATAGCGATGAAGGAGAGAAAGAGCGAATGAGAGATCGCCGAGGTATACCAAATTCTTTTTTTTTTTATTTTTATTTTAGTTTCAACGGTGCACAGAGGAAAATTCCAGCCGGATAGTCAAGAATTTCGACGAAAATACCGCGCAACTTCAGAGTCAACGAAAATCTGAATTTTTCGAAAAAATCCTACCCAAGAGCGTAGAAAATATTTTTCAATCAAATTTTTTCCCTACTATTCTCTCAGCTTATATGATAAGAACAGGCTTTGACTTTCCAAGAACATATTGAAACATTAATATACAAATAAAGTTAAAATGATGTGATTCGCGAGCAAATGAAATAAGACAGTAGCTGTGTCTAAGTAGAAGCAGACAATTGTCGTCAGACATCGAACGCGAACTTGGCTGCGTTATTTAGAAAAATCCGAGCCCCGGCAGCATTTGTTAGCTCGTACAAACTGTTCATTAAATACCTCTGGAACTATCCATATCCGCAGGAGGGAAATCGGGATTATCAAAGCCAGTGACCCGCAGAATACCATTGCGTACGTCCACGAGCATTTGCCGGTCATATCCTTTGCCACTCGCACAATTTGCCTTTGTGGATAGCTTCCCTCTGTTTCTCTCACTCTTTCTCTCCCTCTATCTATCTCTCTGGATCCATGTATTATAATCGGAAAAACGCGCGACGTCAGCCAGCCGCGATACACAAACGGAGCGACCGGATTTCCTGCTCAATTTTTACCAGAGGCGCGCGTAGGCCGATTTGCTTTCTCTCTCTCTCTCTCTCTCTCTCTCTCTCTCTCCCTACATTTCTCTCGCGCTCAGCTCGCCAAGCGTCGAGGTTATACGGCTTAATCGCTCTGGCGCAGAGCCGCGAATCGCTAGCTTCACCATCCAGCCGCGCCTGGGGAAGCTTTTAAATACACCCGAGCGGAGCGCTGCAGCACGAGTAACCGAGAAATCGCAAGCGCGCACAAATTCGAGCAAAAAGAGGAGAGCGAAATAAAGAACACAAACAGAGGTCGATTCTTCTCCACTGGCTGCAGGAAAGAGAGATAAAACGAGCTCACCGGGGGCTACGGACAAAAGGAAGCTTTTGTCCGTAGCGCGGCAGAGAGCTTAAAGCGCGAGTTGCTTGCGTGGTACTAGCTCGTGGCGCCGGGGCCAATTTGCATACACGCGGATCTTGGAAGATCGCCGATGCGGGGGGCCACTTCCCCGTTCGCGTACAGTCGCTGCTGGTGCTGGTGCTGCTGCTGGGCTGCTTGGCTGCTGGGGCGATAGCGACGCCGTGACGCTGCTGCTGCTGCTATCAAACTTGGATAATTCCGAGCCTGTGCTCCTTCCAACTTTCTCTCGAGCGCCGCCGCTTCGATTCCTTAAATTTGTGCAAGACGCACACCGATAACGAGCCTTCGATTAATTTACGACTCAGATATGCTTATCGCGATCATTCCTAGTGATATTGCTTAATTTAATACTTCCTCTTTATAACTTTCTCGCTTCTTTTTCGCTCCCTTTCAATCCATCTAGGTTTTTTTAATGATCACGGGGGAGTGCAATGATTCGCTTCAATTGCGCCTATCGTATTTCAGTGCTTCACGCGAGGCGAGCAAAAAAGGGAGATAAAAAAGTTTTTGCGCTTAAATTTTATGAAACGTAAAGCACTCTTCATTGACTCGTTAATATAACGGCTACATGAATATATCAGTAGGTACTTCTTCGAAAATCTACACGGAGAGAAATTGTCTTAGAAAAATTACCAGACTTGGTAAGTAATGGTGGGACAGACTCTGAAAAGCGGCCTTTTTGTTATTTCTTTAACAATTTTTATTATTCATGTAGCCTATAATCATAATCGAGATACTAAAATCTAATAAGTAATGGTCGTAAATTTTATTAAACAGTACAGTAAAATTCTACATTTATACTAATTACAAACGCATTAGAATAATATGTATTAGTAAACTTAGTAAATTTTATTACATATATATCAATTTGTACTGAAATCGGTAAGAAATTTTGCTAAAAAGTATGCTAGTTTTTCTTACCGGTGTATTAGCTAAGCATTTTACTAGACTGTGTGCTAAAATTTCGTACCACCTTAAGGAATACGTGAACGCGGTCGCGACAACC
>UELU01077778.1:0-15151 GCA_900490025.1 Megastigmus dorsalis | reverse complement strand
TGCTATCAACTTTCTATTTTACATTGTAACATTATTGTTATATTGCAAAATAAATAAACAAATTTAGCTAATACTGACATTTTAACGTTGTTTTTGCCAAAAAAATTACACGAGCAGTAGCTAGTATTCCGATACTAGCATGGATTTTACCGATACTGTCGTATCATTTATTTACATTTTATATCAACGTCGCATACAGGGCATGTTATTTTTGAAAAAACAGTAGTACCATTATTCACAACATCAACTTTAATATTTTCTAAAAAATTTTGCAATTCAGAAGGAATATTTTTCTTATTTTCTATTAATAAGTGTAAAATTTTTTCCTTTTCTTGCTCAATATTTAGGTTTTTTTGTTGTGTAAAATTTGAAGAATTTGATGTGGAAACATATATTTGTTTTAAAACTTTATCGTCAATTTTATTTTGTACAAAATCTTGAATACCCAAAATTATAGACTTTTCACCCTCCGTAAATTCAAATTTATCCGTACAATTACAATAGACACCATAATACTCAAGAAATGTAGCATCTTCCGGTATAAATCTTTTATAAAGATCGGTACGCATAAATTTTTCTAATTTGTAAATTGTTGTTTGATTTATATTTTTCATCGATGTAGGATTGTCTAATGACTGCAATCTTAAAATGTTTTTTATTAGAATGGGCACAGGGTGACCCATTTCTTTTTCAAGTTTTTTCCAAAGTGTTCGTCGATATATTTCGAAAGAATCCATTGTACTGACAAAAAATATAAATTGAATAAGGAATCACTTTATAATTAGAAAATGATTATAGTGACCAAATATAATAGAAGTACATTAAAATATAACTACAGAAATGTTTGAAATATTTACACTACTGAAAAAGTTTTAAGGATTATTATTACTTCTATTAGTTCAGCGTAATTTATTTTTTTTTTTTTCAATCAAATCACATAAGACTATCGCTACAGTAATATTGAAAATAGTTTTTTGATAGAAATTATCTATGAAATTGCGAATGTTTTTTTTTTCAATTATAATTAAGATATTAGTCATTTAATATTAAGAAATAAGTTGTGACGGTGCAAACCGTCACAAGGGCAAGATGCCAGGGGAGGACGCCGAAATAGCCTTCACGTAGACCGGTCAACTGCCTCGTACACCAGCCGGTAGAAGATCCGGAGAAAAGGGCACCCACTAGTGGGTTTTTGGGGGTTATGTTTTCGGTGGAGCGGGAAAGGAGAGGACGACCACGAGGTTCACCGGAGAGAGAAAGCCCGGCACACCACAGCACAGCACTGCACAGCGCGGCGTAGAGAGGGGGGAGCCCGGACTCAGCGTCGCGACGGCCGCGAGAGAGAGCACGCGGAAGAGAGCACGCGCGGACACCAGCAGCAGCGGCACCGAGGCGTAGAGCCGGAAGAGAGAGAGCGCCGTGAGAGCGAGAGAGAGAGCGCGCGCCTGTCAACCGGCGAGAGAGCGGCCAGCAGCTAGAGAGAGAGGGAGAGCGCGCTCGGCAACGGCGGAGGGACTAGTGAGGCGGAGAGCGCGATAGCTCCCGCCGCGCAGCCACGCCGCGTCGATGCCAGCGAGAGAGAGAGAGTGGGGCGCGTGGAGAGGGAACGGGCTATCGTTCTCTCTCGGCTCCGACTCTCCCAGCGCACGGCGCGCTCTGCATGCTACCCAGGCCGGTAGAGAGAGAGAGAGCGCGCTATGGCACCAGTATAGGCGCCAGAGAGAGCGCTATACTGGGCGTGTGAGTGCGAGAGAGAGCACACCATGCCGCTGCCGTAGGCGCTAGGGAGTAAGAGTGAGAGATGCGGTGTAGCAGCAAGCCGGTAGAGAGAGAGAGAGCGCGCGCTATAGCACACGTATAGGCGCGAGAGAGAGCGCGATACTAGGCATGTGCGCACGAGAGAGAGCGCACCATGCCAGTGCTATAACCGCGCGAGAGAGTGAGCAAGAGGAGCAGCAGATAGACGCCTATAGGAGCGAGAGAGAGAGCGCGCGTCAGCTATTCCAGCGCGAGAAGAGTGCCGGTTGAGTGGGAGAGATAGAAGAGGTGGGCAGCCTAGAGGAGCGAAAGAGAAGGCGCGCATAAGCCACCAGCCAGGATTGCCGGTGGAGAGAGAGAGAGGAAGATATAGAGAAGGGTGCGCGCGTTGCCAGATCTCTCGCTCGAGCCACGCCAAGGAACCAACAATCACTAGCGGCCAAGAGACTGGGGGCGCTAGTGTCGAGTGGTGGCCAATCGGAGGAGAGAGAGAATTGCGATTTTAAAATCGCCGCCGGTGGAGATAAGCCTGGCAGCCTTGACCCTAGTGGTTTATCGAACCAATCGCGATAATGAAAGGAGGGCAAGGCCCTGTAATTGGAGCAGGTCGAGACTAGATTAGTATCGACCAATTATCGAGGGCCACGAGGGAGAAAGCCGGAAGAAGAAGGACTTCGAGGCGAAGAAGATGCTTCGCCTCGCCCCATTTCGCCGACAGCCGCATCAGCAGCAAGACGCATTTTCGCTTGAGTTCTTTTTGGAGTTTCTGTGTGTGGAATACTGTGCCACGTGGGTATGACGACGCCGCGCCATTCTTTTGTTTGCTCGCCCGTTTTGGCCAGCTCTGAGGGGAAGAGATCGATAGGAGACGAGACCCAGGACTTCGGCGTGAAAAGTAAGTGGGTTCGTTCGGCCTGTTCCGAGACATTAGTCCGGCAAGCCCGCGCCATCGCGTCTCTCTCTCTCGCGAGTTCGGCGTCCCTTTTGGGCCGCCATTGCCGGGGATCGCGCATCGATCAACATCGGGAAGATAAGCAGAATTGGCCGGAAGAGCGAGGAGGAGGTCGGGAAGACCGGAATTCAATTAATCTAATAATTGAGATTTATTATTTATATTACGTTAGTATTACGTTAGTGACCCGTGTCGACGTTCCCGTTCCCCCTCGCATGCTGTCGTTTGTTCTGTCCGTGCGTTGTTGTTTAGCGTTAGTGTTGCGGTAGAGTCAGCGGCGTGCCGAGCGGATCATCGTGGGTTGTGGTCAGAGTTTCGTCATCGACTTTCGGCGGACTTCCTCTGGGAGGACGGAGTCGGATAGCCGGGAGAAAGTGGATTGCCAGGCGCCCTTGTTGTAATAGAGAAATTAGGCAATCCCGACGGTAAGTAAGGTGTCTAGTACGGATCTCGTGGGGAATCGCACCCCGGATTGAGTCGGGTCCGCGAGTATTTTCCCCGAGTCAAACAACCGTCACAAACAGTAATTTTACATACTTCTAAATGGGCTTATTATAGCTTAGTCTCTTCGTCTTGACCTCCTCTACAAGATAGAATAGTCTCGATTTCCTGAATTAATATGAACCGATGGCGCAGCTGCAGAAATGGTGCCTTAGCTACCGAATGTTTTACGCGAAATACACAATTTTCTTAGTTTTTCGGACAAAACAGTAATTTTACATACCTTGAAATAGGCCAGTTACTTTTTGGTTCGAAACATATTTTAAGACTGATTTTAAGACTGATCAAGATAGTACGCCTGTGATATCATAGAAAGACTGATTGCAATTCACTAATTCTTATAAGACTGATGAAGTATTATTGTTATAAAAATATTTATGTAAAATTGTGTTATTGTATTGGAAAATCATTTTTGTATATTTATACAAATAAACGAATATCTATCTATCTATCTATTTATCTATCTATCTATCTATCTCTCTCTCGCTCTCTCTCTCTCTCTCGGTAAGTCTCAAGCATACACGCTTTCTTGGCGCTCTTCCTGCTGAGCCTTTGGACTACAGTCTGCGTACCTTCGGTCGTTTTGTTGCAGGTTCCTTGCGTGCGTCTATATACAAGCCATTATCTCTACTGTTATCTTCACTGGGGTGCTGCGCTTGCATCGCTTTGCTGCATTTTCCGATTGCTCTTTCCAACTGCTTTCGTGATGGCGACATTTTTATTGAGTTTATGCGCATGCCCAATAGTTAGCAGTTGTGTGATAGAATTAATTGTATACATAAGTGCGTTTGCCTTGCTCAATCTGTTGCTCTCAAGATACCGTTACGATTGGAATAATTAATTTTCACCGTAAGAGGGCAGCATTAACATCATTTAAATGGAGCAGATTCTTGTGCCCAAATGGACAAAAGAGACTTTTAGCTTTAGAAGCTGTAATAAAATAACCTTAGTTGAACTCAATGAGTTTTTGTGTCGCTGCGATTGGCCGACTTTTCCCACAAATACTTTAGACTCTGACTTCGACATAACTGGAGCGCTTGCATGTCTGAGCGCTAATCTATTGGAAGCTATTAATGAACTTGCTCCGTTGAAAACTAACTCCTCGTAGAGGAAAAGCTTCATGGATTGGCGCTGGGCTTCAGCTACTCAGACAAACGCAACGCTACGCATAGACGGTATGAAAGGACCGGGAGTACCGTGCTCCTGGATGAATTTCTTCGTTTACGCAGCGAGGTTGAGATTCGTATGGATCAAGAGCGTACCTCTTAACTCGGTAATCAACTTTCTGACGCTCTTGATCAAAGGAAGGATATTTGGGGGAGAATGCGTAATCTCGGCTTCTTGTCCAAAAACAAGGAGGAGTTGCATGGTTTCACCGCGGAGGAGCTGAACTCACACTTTGCGGGTGTATCAGTCGCGCCCAATGAGAATATAGATAATGCAATGGATATCATACATCCGGCATTTGATGATGGCTTTTCATTTCAACCAGTTTCCTTTCTAACTGCAGTTCTCGCCATGTCTCATTTTACATCGCGGGCGTGGGATGCAGATGACATACCGCAGAGTGTTGTAGCGAAATCCCTGCCAGTGTTGTGGAATTATATATTTCATTTATTTAATTCCTCCTTTGCTCAGGGAGTCTTACCGAGTACCTGGAAACAGGCACAACTATGAGCTTTAAAAAAGATTTCAACTCCATCCTCGGTTTCAGGCTTTCGACCTATCGGCCTACTGTGCTTCCTTTCCATGGTGCTTGAGAAGATTACATACTCCCAAATTACCAGCTATCTCTCGGAAGCAGGCATTCTTGATCCTTTTTTAAAGCGCGGTTCCGACAGCATCACAGTACTCAGACAGCCCTGCTTAAACGACTGATGACATACATATAGGCATTGATAAGAGAATGGTGACCATGCTGCTGCTTTTCGATTTCAGTAAGGATTTCGATACCATTTCTTCTTCGAGGTTCTTGAGCAGATTACGCGATCACGAGTTCTCGAGGTCCGCACTCCTGTGGATTAAGGCGTATTTACAAGGCCGTACTCAACGCTTATTATCAAAAAATTGTTGTTTTTCCTGGGATGAAACTAATTTGGATGTGCCATAGGGGTCGGTCCTCTGTCCTCTGCTCTTCAGTTTCTACATCAATGACCTTAAAGATCTATTTGATCGTCGGACCGTTAGGCATATTCTATATGCCGATGACCTCCATGTTTATCTGCAGACTCCTGCAGATGAAATTCTGGAGGGAATAGCTCGCCTGCCTGATGCAGCACGGCTGGTGTCGACGTGGGCTGAGCGCCCGTCTCTTCGACTCAATAGAGGCAAGACCAAAGCTATAATGTTAGGTTCGAGAAAATATGCTAATGATTTAAAGAAAAAGGGATTGCCATGTGTTGAGTTGGGGGGAGTGGCACTTGAGCCTTTTTCCGACACTGTCGTAAGTCTCGGTGTTCGATTAGATAGTAAATTAACGTGGGAACCGGAGGTCGATTGTTTAACAAAAAAAGTAAATAAAGCCCTTTACAGTCTGCAATTTATAAGGGCATATACCACCGAGACTTTACGCAGAAGAGTGGTTGAATTGCGCTGTAGTGTTGCTTGAAGCGTCCGACGAGCAGAGAAAACGGTTACAGAGTCTGGTTAATAGATGTGTGAGATGCATATATGTTGTTAGGAGGGACGATCACATCACCCTCTATAGAAAGCAATCGGGCTGATTGCGTGTTGATGTTGAAAGGAATTATTTTGCAGCAATTATTGTGTATAAAATCCTTCGATTTCATGAACCTCAGTATTTGGCAGCTTTTTTCAGTAGACATCAGCCCAGGGGCACTGGCAGGTGTGCTGTACAGGAACTTTCAATATCAATGGTGCACACGGAGACAGGAATGAGATCTTTTCAAGTCCAATGTGCGCGTCTTTGGAACTCTCTCCCTTGCGCAAATTTAAGACGGCGATCTTTCAACATCTGCTCGATCTTGATTTTTAGCCCTGCCGCGGGCTGTATCTACGATTCGTTATGCGTTTGACTTTAGTGACTTACACTATATGCTTGGGTCAGAACTGTAAATTTTCTGTATGTTAATTTTTTATGTTTTGTCCCATATACTTATTTTTAGAAACTGTAAGTGTATTTATTGGCGTGAGTGAGTATGTGGTAGGATGAGTGCATGTGTGATTGTATCGTAAAAAATGCACCCCTGTAAAAAATGTCAAGGCGAAGACTTGCCGATTTACTCGATTTAATTGATGATGATGTTGATTACGATCAACACCTCGATATAGCACTCTTACCTTCTGACGACGATAGTTCGGATGGAGACTCTCTTCACGATCCAGATGAAGATATCCTATCTTGTGAATTTACTGCGGGTTCTTACGAACATGTAAGGAGTTCTTACACAAGTACACAAAAATTATTAGAGAGTAATTATGTTTATGATTGCCGAAATTATGCTTACTCTGTTGAAAGTACTGACGATTATACTAGTTGCTTCAATAATAGTTCCATTTTATCATTTTATAATAAAAACTCATTAGAATTATTTGTAAATTTATATATAAATTTTCGAAATAGTGTTAGCGCCCGTGCCTTTCTGAAGACAGCGCTCGTTCGCTTAGAATTTATAATTTCATTAAAATTGATGATTATTAAGTTATAAGAATTTGGATTTAGTTGCCTTCCTTTTCCAGGCCCGGTACCTGATTAAAATCATTTCGATACGATCAGGATCTACAACGGTAGGGTTTGTCTTACACGGTTTTTGAGTTTTGATTTGATTAAATTTATAGATTTTATACATACCTTGGGCTCGTGGCTAAGCGCTTGAGTGCTTGTATTCATGCGCATCTATTTCTTGATAAAGCTTCAATTTTTGCTCGTGACCGCAACCATAACCGAACGCTCGAGGGAGGTAGAGCAACGCTGCATTTGGTGAGCGAAGTGACACAAAAATATTGTAGAGCAACTTGCATACCTCTTCAAGGCGGATATTTAAATTCTTACTTTCGTTAAAACGAACTTCTTGCTGAGTCACTTAAATAATTAGCGTGCCTTCGACAGGCCTTTTATGTTGCGCATGACTCAATTATTGTATATTGCTTCCATCGAAGAAAATAGTATGTCTCTCAGAGGTCTTGTATAATTATTTATTTTTTACCTATTAAAGGACTTATTAAGTTATTTTACTACGTGAATTTTAATAGGTGATCTGATTCATTTTTATTATTCAGAATTTATGCATGCGTATCTGTGTGACTGTCCATAACCCCTAACTCAGTTAAAATATACGAACGTCTCTGGCCGTTTGACTTCACGGCTCTGCCTCTGGCTAGTCACAAATCCGAGCCCGTTGCCGCATGCAGCATGTGATATATCATAAAATCAATTAAAAAAATTAATCGAGTAGCACTGGTCAAGTTATCAGTTGTCATATTAAATAAATTCAAAAATGTCTGACTTCCTGATTTACTGTGCCTATGCAGCTAAATATTATAAACTGTTAATAAAGTAACGTATAAAAATTTTAACGAGGAATGAGTCATCGTATTTATAATCTGCCTTTTACTTATACACGCGGGGAAGCTGCCGAGTCGCTCCCACGCTCCGCGAAAATTCCCTCGTTATAAGCCATACCAAAACTCCTAGTCATTTAAAATGGTAAAATACAGGCACTTTCAAAATAACTCTGGATGATCATCGTGTCGAAGTCGCGCTTGTTTTTCGATCAAAAATCTTGGAAAGTTTGGAAAAAGTATCAACAAGTGGGATAAAAAATGCTTAGCCTATTGGAAACACTGTAAATGATCTACATTTTAATTTCTCCTTTCTTTTAGAATTAATAACTTAATGCAACTCCTATTTGCAGATTTCGACAATCTGGAAAAAAGTTTATCTAATAGCCATAATGAAACTCCTGTTCATTTGAGATGGGAAAATGTTGGAATATTCAGAATTGCTGCAAATGGTGTTGTGAAAAATCTTACGTTTAGTTTTAAATAAAAAATTGAATACAACTCGATTGACAGTATAAGATAGTCTGGAAAAAAGGTTCAGCCAATAGCCACATCGAAACACATCGTAGACAGAAATAAAAGATAGTCAATCCATCAGATTCGCCGTAGACGATCGATTTTTTAAGCTCACGTTTCTTTTAGAATTAAAAATGGAATACAACTTGATTTCCAGTTGAAAATTTTTCATTGAGATATGTATTTATTTGAGCGATTTTGCTTAAATACTTAGTCTATATTTGTATATTAATATTCTCACAATACTTATTTCCACGCCTACAGTAGTGGATAATTATAAGAAACGATTCTCACACTACGAAGTGATGGTGAAATGGTTGTCCGAATCGTTTGGAGCGCCCACGAACCCTTTAAAGTAGTTTTCGGCTATTGTTCACGCTTTTACCCTCTCTCACCCCTCCTTTTCACCCCTAGAGTAGGGGCTGGAAACAACAAACTGTAAATAAAGTGGTGGATGATGATGCAAGGGTTGTTCGAACTGTTTTCAGCGCCTAGAAGAACCCTATACAATATTTTTCGGCAATTTTTCCCGTTTTTACCCATTTACCCCTCATTTCCACCCGTAACGTAAGAGATGATGGCGCTCTCATAAATTTTCCCTTAATTGATTTTTCAATAACTTGTATAAATTTTTGTATTGATACCTCCATTTTTTTCAGATATACCATAAATAAAAGAGAAATAATCTTAATTTTTGAAAAATGCACCCGTTTTCTCCTCATTTCAACCCCTAAAAAAGGAGATAATCACTTTCTAAATAATTTTCCCTTAATCCTTATTAGCTTAGCTTTACTAAAAATTGTATCGATATCTCTATTTTTAGCGGAGATATTACATTTCCGTTAAAAAAAATGCGGCTTGACCCATAGTGGGGCACTACGAACAGGTGACGATACGGTACGGTAGTCTAAGTAGACTTACTGACGACCAGCTTAGGTGTGTGCAGTTACACACAGGGGGATACTCATTCACTCCTTACAATCTCTTTAAAGGATGGCGAAACCACCAAGCCTTTTTATAAAAGGTCAGAAAGGCGGAACCACCTATCTCACATGGGAGATCGAACGAGCCGGATCATCGGAGCTAGCTTACTCGAACGTCCCCCAGTCGGATCCTCGTGGATCTATATGTATCCTACGGGATACTTTTCTAGTAGTGGGAGAGCCGCCGGTATATTCTGCTCCGTGTATCCGTTATAAGCCATACCGTGCGTTATAAGTTATGCTTATGCACCTTCGCCGCCTAGCGGTCGGAAGGGCATACTAGTGCGCGCGGTATATTTGGTGTATACGCTTGTGACATTTCGTCACAATGAGAAAATAAACGCGTAATTTTAAGGCCTAAAGCTTAACTTTATTAAGATTACTATCTAAACTTTTGATATATTTTCGTATTATATACTAAATTAACTACCGAAAAGTGTAGTGTGTACTTTTGTTTGAAAGGTAGCATAAGTTCTATGTAACGAATCAGTATAATGTTTTTGGGTTTGGTAAGAGGATTAAAGCTTCCCGACAGCATATAAGTTAAATAATTGAACAAGTTTGCCATCATTAGTAGTTTATAGAAGAAAATTTACATTTTAAACTTAATATAAGCAATTGAGTCTAATATAGAATAAAGTTTTTACATTTGTCCATAAATGTAGTGCCAAAATATTTCAGATACCGATTTCGTTCAGAGTTTTAGTTTATTAGAGCTTAATATTATAAATAACTTGTTTCGCAATTTTAATGATAAATGCTAGCATTTTTTCCTAGCTCCCATTAGTCCATTTATCATTTTTTCCTCTATAGGAAAGATGCACTCTGCTGAATATTGCGTCTAACGAAAGGTTAACTGGCCTTTCGCTCATATACCCAGAATGTAAATTGTGACGAAGCGCCATTCACAGTTCTATCTCTTTTTTTTATGTGATATTTTTCTAATACTTTATACTATTATCAATTTGTTGTTAAGTACCAATTTTCTCAATTTTATTCTTTTATACCTATAAAGCAAAGTATACGGGGTTCTTTTAAAATTATTTTGATCTCTGAGTATTGCTCTATTATATATGAATTTCATATTACTTGAGACAACTATAATTTTAGAAGAATATTTATATAATAAAATGTATTTTGAGTATAAAAGAAATTTATGCTGATTAGATTTTTACCACAACTTATTTTAATTTTCAGAAGGCAAGAAACTTCTCTTTGTTAATCTATTTTGTTGCTTAAAACTATGCTATTTTATGTTAATTAAACTTAAGTTTGTATTTATATCCTTTTAATAATTTTATTTCAGATGCACCTGCCAAGGAAATATATTTTTTAGCTATTATTGATGTACTCACTCATTATGGTGTTCGTAAACAGGCAGCAAAAGCAGCCAAAACTGTAAAGTACGGTGCAAACGTAGATGGAATTTCTACATGTGATCCGGAGCAGTATGGAAGACGATTTATAGAATTTTTGAGCAAAGCTATTGAATAAGATAGTAAAGATTTGTCATTCGCATATTATAATTTAAGAAAATAGTTAACATTTCCATCTGTTACCAATAAAAATTATTTAATAGTAAGTAGTATTAACTTAATAATATATAAATAATAAATTCAACATAATAAATTCGAAGTATTAAAGTATAATACCCGAGTTTTATTAACCTATTAATTAAAATTAGCTAAAATTCTCCTGTCTCTAATGCTCGCCTGGCTTAAATAGAGATTTATCGAAATAGTGTTCAATATTATAAATAAATAAAAATTTGAATACAGTGTCAATCTAATATAATGTTCATACCAATTATTACACAATTATATTTATATTAACGAATATTTATTAAATATATCTTTCATCTCTTTATTAAATGTAATGGCAGCTTTTAATTATATAAGACCCCCTGAAAAATAGTTTAACCTAATGTAAAAATAGTAAATATTAGCAATTTTTTTTATTTTATGATTTATGTTCCTTTTTGGTTCCGAATCCTTATTCTGATACATGCAACTTATTTCTACACAACTGGACATTTAAAAGAAAACAGAAACATATATAAGAACAGATATAAAAAAGTATAAGTGCTATATTCATGTATGCAAAGTACAGAAATAGATACAAGGAATAACTTTTATTCCTTACTATTATTCCCTGTTTTTAATGTTCATAGTTCATATTCAATTTTTCGTACGTATTTTTTCACATATAGCACGTTGATAAGTTGCTTTACAAAGGTTTTTCATATACATTTCCTTATACACAGCGTGCCTTATGTAATGGCCTATGAATAATAACACAGGGCCACAAAGTGAAATCGAGGTGGACAATCTCTGATCTCAATTGATCTATAAGTTTCTGGGGTCACTTATCACGATTCCGGTGTCTATATGTCCCCATCGATTGACTAAAAGTTTAAAGCCTATCTGGACGTGAAATTTCCTGTTCTTTCAGAATCCGGGGTCAAAAAAATTATAACATACTAAAGAGGTTTGACCTTCGTTTTACCTTGATCTAGACATTATGGGGTCATATGGACACAGAATAAGACAAATAGTAATCGACGTATTTTAAAAGGCGCTTATTCGATTATGTTATTTATTTTATTTGCGCCACTTTAACTTTTTCGTGATAAGAAAAACTACTACACGCTGACTACTTTTTATTGCACCCTTGCTATATTTGCGAATTTACAAATATTTTTTACAAAAACTCTGAAAATCCATTTGTAAAAGCTCCGTACCTAGATTCTATTCATATAGAGTCTACAGCAAAAAGTGCATTATTTTTTTAGTGAAATGGTTTTTCCAATATCCTAATCAGTTATTGTACAGGGTGTCTTAATACTTTATTAAATAATTATATTAATGCTTGAAAAAGCACATCCATCAACAGTAGCCGAGATAAAAGCACAAAACCGCCAAATTTTATCATTTTTAATGTTTATGCATATTTTAAACAATGTTCCGATCAATTCATACTGTCCAAAAGTTGATATTCGTAATCTACTCCCTCAAATTAATAATTAGGCACCGGAATATCTCAGATAAGAATTAAAAGTGTGAAAAACTCGAAGGTGCCCGGACTAAAAGAAAAAAAAAGCGTCCCAAATGTATAATATAATTTGTAACGGCGTGGAACGCGTTTGAATTCCGCCGGCGAGCGAACCGGCGTGCGCGCAAGCCGGAAAAAGAACGGTGAAGAAGGCCGAGGCGAAGTGGTGCCAAATTTTTCTTCTCTCCCATTCGAACGCCATGTGTCGCGATCACTCCCACGTGGACGAAGTTTTGTGTGCGAACGAAGAGTGTGACCAGCTGCAGTGGAAGAGTCGCGAAGCCTCCCACTATCTCCCCCTATCCTGCAACTCAGGGGCGAAGCTATCCACCGCGGTGTTCGAGTAAGAGCGCGTGTAGCTGTAGCAGTCCAGCATCAGCGAGCGACCACGAGGCAGAGAGAAAGAGAGAGACAGAAAGAGCGAGAGAAAGTCGAGCCCCGAAACTCGCACTGTCGCAATAAGTGCGCTTTTTTTCAGGCGATCGAATATCCCTTCGTGAAAGCCAGTGTGGACGCACACTTGCCGACGGTGCCGCGGATTATACAGGTTACTCGGCGAAGAGTTACCTGTAGAAAGCGAGCGGCGTCGGAGTTTGTGAGCCGCGAGTCGAACGTCGTTGCAGCTCCGGAAAATCGCGTGCGCGTGCGAAATCGGCCCGTTCGTTGGTTATCTTTTTATTTGAATGACATTCTATTTGTTTCGCCGTTAATATTTGTATTTGTTCTTTGATAGTAACTGTATTCGCTTTCGTGTGACATATAATATATTTATTTCTTTCATTCAATTTAAATACGTGAGTGTCATTTCATGACCTCGGGTACTGAGGAGAAGGCTATTCGTCATCTTCAGCTGCTTCGAGGGATCAAGACTCTACGCAAAGAGCTCGCAAGTGCTCTATATCTCTAAGTGCGATAGATTTTAGTTTAGTTAGGCTAGTTCGAGTGTCTTGTTTGCTCTAGGATAGGTAGGCAATTCCTGTAACGCGTAATATACCGTTACAATACAGATTTATCATCATCACAGTCGGAATTTATGGTACTTGATAAAATGTTATGCAATATACTAGAATCACTTGAATATTCTGGTCTGGCGACGTGTCATCATTCTTCTAAAATATCTTCTTGATCTTCTTCAAGCTCTAACAGTTTTTCGAAATTAATTGCTTCAGGATCATCATCATCATCTTTATAAGCCGTATGAGTATTTCCACATGCCTTGTTACATTTACAAAGTTCCGTGTAGTTGAGTCGATATTTAACACAAGAACAAGTTTTTCTACAATCTGTTTAGAATCAACATGCCTTCCACTAAATTGTTGGTATTGGGTCTTGCGTAAATTTAAACGGAACAAGACTATCATCAGTGTTTGTCCATCCTAATTTAGTTGCTTCTTTGTTATAACCAAGATATTGTGTAAATTGTAAAGGAACTCGTAAAGCATGATATTTAGCGGTATTTTCTGTCGGCGGTAGATTTTCTAGGGAAAATTTATTTCTATTGAATGATTTTTTAAAATAACTGTTTCTGTACTCATTTAAATTTCCTATATTATTATTTGCTCCGTATAATAATTTAATAAAATTATTACAAGTAAAAGTAAGAAATAAAGGCGTAGCTTTTTTATCATTAAAAATTTTAATTTCTTCCTGTAGACTGAAATTATTTTGGAGTATTTTTACGACTTTCATTTTTCCTTGAATTTAAAAAGCTGAAGTTGTATCATATCCAGTGAAGGCGTGCAGTGAGCATATATACAGGGTGTTAACAAATAGAATATCACACTGTATGGATTCGGATAGAGCGAAAAATTCTAACTAAAAAATCACTAATAAACATTTCGATCCGATCAGTAGTTACTGAGTAATCATCGATGGAAAATCAGTCGATCAGGCCAATCAGCGTAAAGCTACAGCAGCAAGCGGAGCGCGAGGAGAGTAGAGTGGGGCGGCCCGCCGAGTGCCTCTCCGCCGCCGGCCGTCGCTGCACCGTCTCTCGGTCTCTCTCTCCACACCGTCATTCGCTAGTCGTAGGTTCAGCGAAAAATAAAAGGCGCGGCAGTCTGACGCGAGCACTTGATTGTTGAAAGCTTATAATAAATTCTTTATTTTGAAATAAATTTCAGGACTTCACGAAAATGATGCTTAGAGTAGTATAAAACATTGGTATACCATCTAAATAAAAATGTACGTTTTAAAGGGAGTAGTAAATCATAAATACACCGAAATCCGTGTTTAGTCACAGAAACAGTTCGAAATTCTCATGCATAAATAAATCTGATTTTTTTGCGACTAGTTCATAAATGAATATCAATTCTTTTTCATTTTAAGTTAATGGTGTAGCTGCAGAAACGGTGCCTTAACTACCGCATGTTTTACTCGAAATACACAATTTTCTTTGTTTTACGGGCAAAACAGTAATTTTGCACACGTTGAAATAGGCCAATGATAGCTTGATTGGTTCTTCTTGACCTCCTCTACAAGATAGAAAAATCTCCACTTCTGGAATTAATATTAACCGATGGTGCAGCTGCAGAAACGGTTCCTTAGCTACCGAATCTTAACGCAAAATGCACAATTTTCTTAGTTTTTCGGGCTAAACGATAATTTCAATCACTTTAAAATAGGGTTTTTATAGCTTTTTTTGTTCGTCTTGACATCCTCTACAAGATAGGAGAGTCTGGACTTCCTGAATTGATATTAACTGTTAGTACAGCTGCAGAATCGGTGCCCTAGCTATGGAATCTTAACGCGAAATACACAATTTTCTTAGTTTTTCGGGCAAAACAGTAATTTTACATTCTTTTAAATGGGCTTATTATAGCTTGATCTCTTCGTCTTAGCCTCCTCTACAAGATAGCATAATATGGAC